>SMLS01031333.1:0-11402 GCA_004785975.1 Popillia japonica | reverse complement strand
AAGTTTATGGACATTTTCGTTGTTTCGAAACACCTTTTCATCGGCAATTTGGGGCTGGATGTCTCTGCATGGACCTGGTGATTTGGTGGGTATAGACGGTAGATTAACCGCAAACGGTTACATCAATATTTTGGAAGAATATATAGGTACTACCACTTGCTTACGCTAATGGCAGCTATATTAAATTTGTGCACGATAATTCAGCGATTCACACAGCGCGAGTAGTAAGCGAGTGGTTGGAAGAACATCCAGAAATCGATGTCGTTCGATGGCCCGCCAAATCACCGGATCTAAATCCCATCGAAAATCTTTGGGGAAACATGGTAAGAGAATGGAATGCGGAGGATGTTAACATCAGAAATCGGTATGACTTAAACCATTACGTACGCGAAAGGTGGGAATTTTTTCGACAAGGAGACATATGTTCCAATCTTTTGGTGTCCATGAACAGGAAGTCATCGAGAAATGGGTACTACACTAAATATTAAATAGGACACGTTGTGGGTCTATTTCTTGGTGCTTCAATCTAAGAATTGTTTTTTACGTTACATTGGCAAGATTTATTTGTTAGAATTGTTTTTTATTTATTTGTTATCTAATATTTATTGTTATAGAATTAGTTTTTATTTATAGTTTTGTTTCCTAATATTTTTTATGTTTTCATTTTTATTATTAGAACTATTTTTTATTTTTTCTTGTCTGCATTGATGTAAATTTATTTTATTTTTATAACTTTGTAGTGTTTTATTGATAAAATAAAAGTTTGAACTTGTAAATTGCTTTTGAAATTACGTCTAAAATAAAATATAAATACTATTAAACTGCTTATTATTTCAGAAATAGTTTAAAACTTATACCATAAATTTGTATGTAGTGATATTATCAGACATGTCATATATCTACATATAAACTATAAAGTTATGTTATATTTGAAATTAAAAATTTAGAAAAACTGAATTTAAATTGTAATAATTAGGTAATATACCTTTTATTATGAAATTCATTCAAATGTAAAGTAATTACATTAAACGAGCACGTATCGTATTCAATAATCGCAATGATAGAAGGATTCGTTTCACAACAAAGGCCAACTTATATTAAATATTATACAACGGCTCAGGTACACAGGTAAGCAGATTTACCTGCCCGCTTCCCCTCAGGGACTTGCCTCCTCGGTGTACGTAAGGCTTACTTTCCTTTCTCTGCGTTCGTGTTAAGCTGTCCAGCATAGTACGTATACAAACAATAAGCTTGCAAAGCAGCGATATTCAAATCTCACCTAGGAAGGACAAACTGTAGTATCAAATAGCTCCATGTACTTTCATCTTACAGCGAGCGGAAAACTAATATTGGACAAAACACAATTATAGCAAAAATTGTAATCCCAACCGTATATTCTTGCTTCAAAATTATAAAAAACAGTTGTAAGCGAATCTAATGAACTCGCCTAATGTAACTTATACCAAACTTTCGAATTGAGTTCTTACAGCAATGTAATATATTGCATCTATAGCAACACCAAAGCATTGCCAGTAATTAAATTATTTATCACCTGGCTTATTGCTGCATTCAGAGACATTCTGATACCACTATAGAAATAGAAAACTCGTGGAATTACATCCGGGCCAATTTTGATTGGGTCTTCGTGTTTTCGAGAACAAATCGTTATTGTAGCAGTGCGCAATTGCATGGGTACAGGAGACAAGAGCAGCGTAACATTTTATGTTTTCAATACCACACTATTTATAGCAATTGTTTCGATCTTGGTACTGAATACAAACCGAAAACAAGAAATTTAATTTATTATAAGCATAGAAAAAGAAACCATTAACGAAAAAAGAGATCAGTGAATTAGCGAAATTCCAAAATAAAACAAAGGAATGCATGTCTAGAAGCTTCGTTTGTCAAAAGGAATTGTAGTATGTATGTCAATAGTCATTTGCTTGTAAATGTAGTTACACACTTTTTATATTTCTATCCATCTTTACACGAAATTCTCCTATCTAGCGAATACATGTGTATACTTTTCTCAGCATAATTGTATGTATATCATTCTACTAATATATCACAAATAGAACAAAGTCGCTAGTTATATAAAAACAGAAGTGCACATGGTGGACCAACAAATTAATTAATTTAGTTCGCTCAGTCTCCCACAGGCTCCAGGACATATGGGTAAACTTCAATTATTACGAGTATTCCAATTATGGGTGCATTTGGGAGGAACATCGACATGTATATAATTATTTAAGTATAATATATAATATTTGTTTTATATATTAATGATATATGTGATGCAACTAGTGATTGTACTTTGGATCTGTTCGCCGATGATACGCTTGTGAGTGTTGCAGAAAGTAATATTGAAACTGCTATTATTAAAATTAACAAGGAACTAGAACTACTTTCTAAGTAGTTAAAAGTAAATAAACTTAAATTAAATACGTCCAAAACAAAAGCAATGATAATTGGTGCTAAACAGGTGTGTGTGGATACTAATGGTGACATTGTTGTTGATGGTGCACATATAGAACTTGTAAAAGAAATTAAATACCTTGGTATTATTATAGACAACAGATTATCTTTTAAGAACCACGTAGACTATATAGTTAAAAAGGTTGCTAAGAAATTAGGTTTCTTTGGTAGAATTAGTTCCAAACTTAATACCTGGGCAAGAATTTTAGTATATAAAAGTATTATTGCCCCACACTTTGAGTAGTGTGCCACTGTGATGCTTCTAATAGGAGATGGTGATATGTTTAAACTGCAGAAGTTGCAAAATAACGCAATGCGAATAATAAATAAATTGTAGGTCCTGTGTCAATGCGATGTTTGGCACATAAGAAATCACTGCTGGAGGTTGGAATACCTTCAGTCAGGCAAAATTTTAGTTGAGGACACAATAAGCCTTTTAGGCTGCAGTGTATAGAGACGCATGGAAATTTCCGATGTTCCTAGATCTCCCTCGGGTGAACACAATCAAGAATCAAGAAGAAACACTGTAGTTTGTATGTTAAAAGTATATGTAACATTTAGTTAGTAATAGTGATAATAGTGTATATGAAAACATCCTTGGATGAATAAAGATTATTATTATTATTATAATTTCGCTTCGTTCGCGATGATGATTCAAATCCTAACGCTAGTTATAACAAGGCCGTATTTACAGGCAGTCAGACAAACACTACAAATTAAATGTTAATTAAATGAATCTAACAACCTGATTTCACTACAGGTACCTTCACAAGCGTCAATACTTGTATGCAAGCAAAATATTTTCTACTTCTTACATAAATAATGGGTACCTAACATACACAATATAATACTATTACGCCTGCGTAAGAAACAGTGGAGATATTATTGGACTTGAATTAAAGTCAAACATAAATATAGTATTTGATAATTTGTCTGTTGTTTTATTTCTCTATTCTACAGTACTTACACGACTTCTACATTTGCCTATGGTCAGCATAATAAACGGTTAGTTTAAATTCTCGCACAGTCGCATTTCCCAATCTACCCATATAAATTCTCGACTAACTCGTTACTAATCAATGCTTGTTTGTTGATCCTTGACGTGATGTATTTACATAGTTAGTATGATATACACACAACTATAATCAGTCGGCTCAACTGGCAGTATCTAACCAACTGACTAGCAGCGTATCTAACTAACGAATGTAGTAAGTGACAAGTAAATGACACATCGAGTTAAGGCTCGTACAGACACGTTTAGTAATTTAGTGCGGACATTCGATTTTAATTAAGTAGTTTAATATAACGGTTAAATCGAATAGATCCATTTGATTCCATTTTTTTGGTCGGGTAGCATACCTCCACTAATTATAAAGAGCCACTAAATAGATTTTCAAAACAAAAGGCTTATGAAGATTTGAAAAAGGTTATGAACATCCCAACAGTTGCAAAAAAGGAGATGAAATTAAAAATAAAGAATATTAGCCCGACATATTCCCAGAAATTAAAAAAAAGTTAAGGATTCTACGAAATCTGGATCTGGTCGATAGTGTTTATGTTCCATCTATAAAATGGCAAATACTGGATAATGTGTTAAAAGGTTATTAATACAGAAACGAGGCAAACTCAAAGTGATTTGGTAAGTATTCAGGTTTATTGCATGTTATGATACGAATAATAAGTAAATGTTTAATCTTATAAGAAAACATGCTCTCTAATGTACCATTCTCAAATGCCAAGACACTGACCCTTCTCCTACGAAATAATCAGTATATTTTTCTCGCACTTCGTGAACTCGGCGTATTGGATGGTTTGTTAACGTCCTCGGTAGTGGAAGTAACCCGAGGGGTTGTGGCAAATTTTCCAATTGCTTTCTATTACTATGCCTCTTACATGATCTTTCACGTCTACAGAATAGTCGAAACTTGATTCATGCAGTCTTGAAGTCCTTAACCAGTTATGTAATGGGCAACATGCTTTTACTATTATATCCACTTTATAAGGAGAAAAGGAAATTGATTTTTCAAATATTCTAAAGCTACTAGTCATTATACCAAATTCGTTTTCCACAATTCTCCTAGCGCGTGATAATCGGTACTGGAAGAACTTCTGTTTAAGGGTTAAACCAGTTGCTGGAAAGGGGCGTAAGCAAATATTCTTCTAATGGAAATGCATTATCACCAACTAAGAACAATCTTCTGGTAATAAACCATTTTCCAACCCAGAGTAGAAACTGCACTGATGGAATACTCCTCTATCAGAAAACCTACCATTACATCCTACATCTACATATATAACTAAAACAGTAATTATGGTCTACCATAGCCATCAACACATGCTGTTTGATTGTTTGTAATTATGGAATAAACTTCCAACATTGTCACATGCTTTGACGACTGGGTGTTTGCCATCCACAGCTCCATAACACCCTGGAGCTCCATAACACCCTGTAAATTGCTAGGTCTAAGTTGTGACGGTATTTGTAATAAATCCCTTTTAAGTAATCCGTCTGTCTACGATAGAAATATCCTTATTAGCATTTATAATTTGAACCAGAACATATAAGAATGCATCCTAGCAATGCTGCTTCTCAGGGATGCTTAATGCAATCGATATGCATCGCTATTATAATTCTACCAATTATTGTAAAATTTATGCAATAGCCAAGGAATTTACACAAAGCATAATAAAATATATTGTAACACATAATTTGAAAAACATAATTCAACAATAAAAAAATCGTAAATAATAAAGATTTAAATGTACACAAAGACAAATACCTATACCAAGCCACGTAAACTACTTTCAAATTAATAATCGCCCACATTGAAATCACAAGGTCGTCAGGCAGCGGGTCTAATATTTGCCGATATTGCATTCAGAGGAGTACCAAAGCAATGTCAGTAATTAAATTATTTATCACCACGCTTACTGCCGCTTTCAGGAAAGTTAGATATAGGAAACTCATTGAATTACGTTCGGGCAAATTTTGATTGGGTCTTCATATTTTAGCAAATAAATCGCTAGATACTGCTGTACGCAGTTGCATAGATACAAGATATAAAGCAGCGTAAATTTATGTTTTTGAATATTAAAATCTCTATAACGATATTGATCCAACAGTCCTGTTTTTCGCCACAAACAAGAAGTTCAACATTTGATAAACTTAGAAAAAACAATTAACAGACAATAAAATTGAGCCTAAATAAGCTCCCTAAATATTAAGTTATATGCACATTTACTTTATTTTATCTCTGTTAAACAAGAAAAGCATTTGCGTAAAACTTTGAACGCAATATTTAACTTATTACTTAAGTTAAAAGATCGTTAGATGATGTACTCGAAATGACTACGTAACGAATACGTACATAATCTCAGCACTTTCACCTGGCACTGTATATAAACGGAGTATAGACACGTTCCAAAAATGCTCATTTGTGTGTGTGTCCATCATGTTCACCGTGCATGTGTATTCGTGAAGCTGTGGGGTTATGAGCGATTGACTTTTTAAGAGATTGGTTTTTCCAACCAAGCATTATTCGGTTCTTCATAAGCGCTGACTCTGCTACTACTACCACTACCATCATCATGTAGTAATAGCGCGAGCAGGCAGTAGCGAGGCTCTCATATCTCGAATCCCTTTGCCATCGAAACGCGCCTCTATGCCCTGCTTTCGCTCACTCCTTCTCTCTCGCCAATGGACTACTAATCATCGACAAGAGGGCGTCACAATCGGATCACATACATACAAGGGGTATCGAAGAAAGCCCGAAAAAATAATGTAATTTTTTATTCAGACAATATCCAATTGCGTACCTAGTTTAGAGATAAATTATATAAGAAAGACGTATTTTACGTCAATATTACCGCTAAATCCAGAATTCCAAAATTCTGCAAAGAACTATCGTAAAGTTTTCAGAATTAACATTATGCTGTAGGTAATGCATAAACAGAAACGACAATTCCATTTTTACATGGGTTTAAGATGTCTAGAAAATAAAACCCACGAAAACAAACTATATACGTAAGTTCTGCTCAATAATACTTACTTGGTTTATCTATACATTCTAGCCGGATAGTATTGTATAAAGTAACCAAATGCTTGGTTATTTTAATACGAATCGCCTAGTGTTGTAGTGGATTACGTCCAGAATCGGGGTGTTCGTCGATGGTCTAGACGCGTAGTGTTCATTATAGTAAAAGACGAGCTGCAAATGAATTTAACGATTTATTTGCGAGTAAATTACATTTTAACAATACCTTACCAATAGGCACGTGGTGTTGTCCTACTGTCGCTAACAATTAACAACTGATCTTTGTGTCTGTGCATGCGTGACGGTAATACAGATTTGCTGATGGTCCTTTAGCCCTTTTAAAACTGGTCGAGTTACTTCAGGTTTAGTGTTAAATCTGGATTTATTTAACTCATAGATCCACCTATCCGCATCCTCTGCCCGACAGCCAACAAAGAAGTGAGCAAAAGTTCTTTCGAGTTTTCTCGCTTCAATGAATTCCAAAAGTTTTCGTCTTTCATGTCTATAAATCCATCGCAAGGACAGCAATGTCCAGCAGCGCGGTCAGACCTAGCAAAATTGGTGATGCTATTATACGAACTTCTACACGTCGGCGTCGGTCCTATTTCTGCTGAATGGTTGTTCGCTGTCATGCTGTCAACTATTTAATTGTCTATCATTGTACCAGTTTCGCAGTCATTTCAAAATAATTGTATAATCTAAGGCAGCTTGAACGATATATTTTCGTAATGTTTTCGGGAGACATATGTAAATTATTTCAGCCTCGAAAATGGAAAGCTGAGAGCGTTGCTATTTACTTCTTTGTCGCTCCAGAGTCCTCGTTTCAACCTGCTGAAAACGGACAGAATCTTGGTCACCTTTTTTACAGAAACCGTTATACCTACTACATTTAGTTTTACAATCAACTAAGATTACTTCTAACTGTTGCACCAATGATAGCAGAGGAAGTCTATAACTGTCATCGACGTCCATGATGCAGGCACGATGCCTCAGGAATTATTACCCTGTGCATTACTAAGCGCATTTTCCGTATAACATAAATGGACCGTAGGCCACTAGATGAGCAAAACATACCTACATACTATAAAAATCGCTCTCTCTAAGTTTCGCATGGAATACGAGTAAAACTCCCCCTCCTTCCCCATAAATCCTGAGAATTAGGAGTTCAGCAGGTTACTTGTCTCTCTCTCTCTCTCCTCCTTCTTTCTGTTAGACATGATTTTTCTAATTAGCTGGGGGATTATTCTCGAGTTTCTATCGGAAGATATCGTGGTGTGGACTACATTATCTGGTGTTAGCTCCACATTAAATGTCGGATAAGCCACATTCCTAACATACGACCATCTGTGGCACCGTAAGCGCAGCACTGTCCTCTTTCACACAACACGGCATTATCCTTACCAAAGCGGAGAGCATATGATCTGAAAACACCATGGGCACTCGGGACTTAGGTGAGATGGTAATCTACTCTTCTGAACTTGCAATTCAGCCAGGGTTCCAGATTTGGGATTAACCGCTTGGCTCATTGCATATTGCAGACGTCGTAGTGCCATTGTAGTTGCCAAACCTTCAGCGTAGGCCAGACCACCATTTCCCTGAACGCGTTTTCTTTGCAGCGCTAGCAGATCTATAGACAATATACGGGTAATCACTTGGACGGCAGCCGTGGACGTAGTATGAAAAGCCGATGCGATTCTTATCAGCATTTTCCTTTTGCATTCTGTCTATTGTGGTGGACATTCGTTCTATTTTATATATTATACTGATTAGACAAAGCTGAATTCTGTAAATGATTGGTGATTACAATAATTGTATTTACAAAAGTTTCTACTATTAAACTTACGTACACAAAACGAACAGTTATATTAGTGAGCAATAATGGGAATATTTAAATTGATTTTAATACATTATTTTAGTATCCCCTCTTTGAGATTTTTATTCACTGTAGTGTTAGTTGTTAATACCGTGGTACCCTAGTTGTAGTGTTCTTTTCATGGGCGTCTAAAACCCGAGCTGTAGGTGGGCTAAACGACCTATTCTACTCCCATGTCGGTTTAAGCCTCTCGACTCGGTTGCACTTGAAGAAAAAAGTACGTGTGTAGGTCGAGAGAAAGTTTCCCTAGTCTCGGTTCATTTAGTCTCACAGCCCCAAAGTACTTCTCTCCGCGTCCCATACTGGGCAATCGGCAAGGACATGCGCAAGAGTTACTTTTGCGCCCCAACATCTTTTATACTAGGGCGAGTTTGCTGTGCATATGTTTGCTCGGTGTGCAGACTCAAGATACCTGTAAGTATCCCGAGCCTGGGGCCGCTCATAGAGGCAACTTTACGGAGTCTATGTTGGTACGGATCCGCCACCTGAAAAAGTATAAGAGAAGAAGAAGAAGATATTGGTACGGATGAATATTAACGATTTTACAGTATCTCGTGCCAGTAAGTCTCTTCCAATGTGAGCGAATAGCTTTAGTGCTACATAGTATTGAAAATTTTTGAGTGTCTGGATTGGAGATGTTACATACCTATACTTTTCACGTCCACACCTTTTGCCTTTCTGATTTGTAAATCAGTTTTTATTGTCTAAGATAACACCTACATATTTAACTTGAGTTGATAGAAGTATTCTGAAGCCAAAATTTTTTAGATACATATTTGACGAGCGTCTACCTCGAAATGAACAAACCATAGTAGTAGTTGTCTAGATTTTACATTTCATCCTTTTCTTTGGCACCATGTTTCTAGGAGTTTGCGTGTAATTTACATTTTCTCAGTTGCCTGCACATCGCATTTCTCACAGTAGAAAGGGAAAACTAAAGCCAATAGGTGGTATAAATAAACATTACAAAGGTTATTCAAATAGTTCTGTGACATTGTGTATGTTTGCGATTAGACCTTACTTTGAAATTAATACTTCTGTTATTAGGTACTCCTAGATTTTTGATCACTATCAGAAATCACATGACATTGACGAAAACCTCTGCAGTCTATAGGCGTATTTAATTTATTGATTACTTAAGGGTTACCGCTTTATAAACATAAAAAGCTACTATATTCCAGCATACATATCTCAGTACTACATATAATGTACGTTCTCTACTTCTTATTTAATTTTCTGTTCTTCTGATTCATTGGGAATGTTTAACCATTATTAACAATAAGTATGTTGTATGTACATGACTATATTTGAGTCATTATTTCGGATTACAATTGCATGCCGAAAATAAAATTAATTGCTGAAACAGATACCACATGAAAGTATCCCAAATTACTGAATCACCTGGTAGAATCAATATCACCTACATTTCCTAAATATCGATGTAAGGATAACTCAATTAAAGCAAATAGAATTTCAAAACACTGAAATCTATCGAACTGCCGTAATACGTTTGTAACACCTTTTACAATTATCGTTTAATACGTTAAAAAAATGCAAGTTTGGGATTATATTTTGCGAAATATACGAAATCAATCAATGACAGTTTTAATGTTTTTTTAATATTTTATGCGTTTCCCGCAAAATAAATTTTTTTGCTATGATTTGTCTCTTTTCAGTTGCTAATCTGTTTTATTCTAATACTTAAAAAATTTATTATTTTAAAACTGAAATTCTGTATTCACACCGTTCATTTCTAGTTATTACATATAAGTGCTTTAATGAAAGTGGTTTAGTTGTACTGCATTAACTTTTAATATCCTATAGTGCCTCTCTTTCCAGTTTAATTCAATTATATATGTACATATATGTAACATATATGTGCATATCTGTATTGACTAAAAACATGAAGTGGCTTTTTGCAAGATAAGTGCAGCATTTTTCTGCTTGCACGGGATTTGGTACTATTTTTCAGTCTAGTAAAATAGGGTATAAAACTTGTCTGTGTTAGATGATCACTCAGTAGAAAAACATGGTTTCAGAAACAAAATTTTACATATAAAGAAATAGTTACATAGGAAATACTTTGCTACTTATGGCAAATATATACAATGGCACTACCAGTGAGTTCTGAGTTCATAACTATTATTCCCGGAAAGAATTTCAATTAAATGTTCGTCCGGACAACGATCTGGAATTTTACACCAGTATACGACTGTTTATCGAAGAACTTCTTTCCCTATGTATACTTAGAGTTGCAGAAGTTGTCAGATACTAACGAGCTATACAGGGTGTCCGCGAAATACAAAGCATGCCTTTAAGGGATGATAGCTACAACTATTTAGAAACAAAAACATATAATACACCTTGGGTCTATCTGTAAGCGTAAACGAGAAAAAAAATTATTTCTCATGTCACAAACTTCGACGCATACTGTACACCGGCCGCTGATTAGTGCAAGATTTACAACGATTACAGGCGTGTGTTCTTGAAAATGGGCAACACATCGAGGCTTTCCTGTAATACATTTTCTCCTGTCTCTCAAAAAAGTCCTTTTTAGGACCACCAATTTATCACAAATAAAAGAAAAGAACTCAATTTTGTAGTAGCCTTTACGAAAGAGCTTAAAGCGCCATAACATAATTGCAGTAATTACATTTTTTTCATTCAATGCGACTTTTCCTCAACTTAAATTTTCATTTACCGATCGGAGGCTGCTATTAAATACGCCCTTTTCACTCTAACTTCAACATAACATCGATTTTATTGTCATAACATTATTAAAAAAAACGCAAAGGTACCTTTATTTTAAAATGTTATTGACTTCGTACGATACAAGTTCAAGGTCGTATAAGCAGATGATGCTTCGCTTGCATCTGCGCTTCTAACGGCATGTGTATAGTATGGTGGAAGAGAAATGACACCACGCTTCAATTTCAAAGTATGAAATAATTCGTTTCATCGTTGTTTTCAGTTATTTTCAACCCTAAATTTTTGATATGGTTTTTTGGTTATTTAAGAAG
>SMLS01031301.1:0-19596 GCA_004785975.1 Popillia japonica | reverse complement strand
TCCTATCAAAATTATTTTGGAATTACAAATAATAAATGGTGCTGATTGAGAATGAAGGAAATTATGAAATAATTCTTGAGCAATGGTTGCTGAGCCTTCTCCAAGAGCAATTTTAAGTTTTGCAGCTAAAGGGGCTGGAAAAATTTGTTTTATCTCCTGAAATTAATTGTTCATGTTTGCTTAATGTTTGACAACACTGGTGGGGGATCCTAGCACCCCAACTCAAGATTAATATTTTTTTAATTTTTAAATTTCTACACAATATCTACCTTTCAAATTTTTACTTTTTTGATTTAATCTAATATTTCGTAATTAAATGAAAACTCCACGTATTGAACTTAATAAAGGGAATCATCAAAAGAAATTAGAAACGGTGTGATCAATTGCTTCCAGATGAAAAACTGAACATTAGTCTTTTATTTCTTTGTATTCGTGCCTGTGGACAATTGGAAAGGCACTGATAAATGAGCTTCCCTTTGACTTAAAGTCTTGTAGACACATATCAGAGGTACATTTATATTACGGCAATTACTAAAAGGTATCATCAATTATACAATTTCGAATGGTCGCTATTGGATGCGAGGGATCCGTGTAAAGAAATCGGAAGGATACTGTAACGTAGTATTGTATTTATATAAATGATAATAATGTAAACAATGTCAACACAACTTCCGTTTGTAGTCAGTACTTACCATTATTTGCGGTCGTTAAGAGGCCTTAAATCATTTCTACCTTTTAAAAGGCACTGTAAATGGATGGGATATCCTGAGTTAATATACTTTGTAACAATTTAATTTTACTACATGCTTGGTAATACCTCTTTAAGTTAGTTGCATGTCGTATACGCTATTCTTTTAATTATGTCAGAAGAGTTGTGTATCTCCCAGCATACAATCAAGGAAGATAGTGTGAAATATTAACACGCAATTCAAAATTACTTAATTGACAAACTACACTTGCCTTGGAAGTTTTATTAGCGTTCAAGTGAACATATTTTATCGTGCATTCCTGTTTTAACCCCATCACTCGCAGAATCGCATTTATTTTTAACCAATTTTATTTATTTCGCGTGTAATATTTCCCATATTATCGAGAGGTATGTAATTCTTGTAAAGTGGAACACTTTTGCGCAAAGTATGTCGTGTACTTTGATACGGAATAGCTCGTATGAATCGAGTTGGGAATAAGCAGATGGACAATTCGCCTCCTTTGGATGTAAAACCAATCCTGCATAAATACTTGTTATAGGTAATTGACAATGATAGATCGAGTAGTTGCTGCATTATGTACTACAAAGTACAAACTTCTTATTGACGTAGACGGATAGCCTATAGTAAGTCGGTCTCGGATAACTAAGGCAAACATAAAGTACTTTTCAGTAAATATTGTTCCCCTTATTGGATTTATGCAAATTCGTAAAATTCGACCCTTTAAATCTTCGCTAGTTTTCAATCAAAATTCGTGCTTGTCGGTATTTTGGGCATTATATTTTATTTATGTATGTATATGCTGAGACTTTTAATTTTTTTTTAATTGGTATGAAGTTAGAGTTTGAATAAGTAAAATCTGAGAATTTAGAGTGCAGATAACCTCCAAAAAATGCTGCAGGCAGTCCTGAATTTTGTTGTCGTCTGTCCTAGATAATAAAACCTTTGTCGGAATGGTTTGCACTCGCCAAGTATCTGCTCGGCTATCGCAGTTCGCAAAAAAACACGTATCTTGGTCAGCTTTGAACATCTTTTTGAGGTGATAATTTAGGGGGCAATGAGCAGTAAGCAAAGACCACTGAGGGTCCTTAAGTCTGATTTTATTAGAGCAAGAAGTGGTTGAGTTGGTCCTTTGACACGCCAAAGAAGGATTCTGGTCCAATGCAATGCAAATTCGTCCGCCATGCCATTTCCTTCGATATAAGTGTAGCCTGGAACTCTAATCACAGATACCCTGTTGCAGCTTCCATTTCATCCTCCAGGGCCAAAAATTTCTTTTTAGGCAGTCATAAAATAGTTTTGAGAAGATTTTGAAGACTACAAGTAGTATGCCTTCAAAATCTGAGAATTTGGTGTAAAATAACTCTCAAAAAATGCTAAGGAAAGGATTTGAAACCATTTTCAGCTAATTTTGAAGCTATAATACCTGCGAGAAGACAAGTGCAAACGAGCACTAATCACCACTCGAAGTACAATTGGGAACACATGGGGATTAAGACCACTAACTAACTAATCGCTGGCTGCCTGATTTGGTGGACTAAGGTAAGACAGAAGCAAGAAATTACAAAACTCGCAAAGCTTCAGAGGTTAGCTTGCATCATACGGAAAACAACCAAAGGGTTAGCTAGTTAGCCTAAAAACACTAGCAGTTTATCAAATAACCTCAAAGCTAGCTTGGAACTGCTTGAAAAACCTAAAAACTCTGCCAAAACGCAAAAAAGTTACTTTGGTGTGGTGCAATGAAGAAGCAAAGAAACTTGCTAGAAGGGACTAGAACGTGGAAAGACAGCAAACAGATGATGGGGCAGGCATCCCGGCAATTAGCAGCGCATGTGCTGGCTCTTAACTGAGAGATTGCCATTACCGGAAAGAGATTTACGATACAGACCTAGTAAAGGGGATGATGCAAAAACCTGATCCGTACCCAGTGTTCAAATCAAATAAAATGAAACCTACAAGAAGCAATTTTTGCCTCTAGGTATATGTATATATTTTTTAAGGACGTTGGGGAGGCGCACCTCCCAACAAGAGGCGCTTCTGAATAATCCCCTGGTATTTCATTCCCGGAACCGTCTGACTTGACATATCATCGGGGTGAAGTTTTTCCCTACGTCTCCCTTCCCTCATCAGAGGATTAGGAGTTCAGATGTACTCTTTTAGAATTAGTATTTGCTCTCTACTCCGCTTCCCTTGTGCTAATCACCTTAACTATAAAGTTTCGTATGAGCAACCGCTTTGTCTCGCTTTCTACCATTTGCAAGACAGACACCTTTTCGTCCCAGCATCTTTCGAGGTTCATTCTCTCTCTGTCCCATCTGCTGCAATCTAGTGCAGCATGTTCTGCCGTGTCAATTTTCCCGCAGTCCAAACAAGTGTCCTCCACTGACAGTCGAAACCGTTTAAGATACGCTCTAAAGTGTCCGTGACCGGACAAAAATTGCGTCAAATAGTAATCTAGTCTTCTAAATTTGCAATTTACCCACAGTGTAACATCTGGTATTGGGGCTCTCGTCCATGACGCCACCGTTTCCACTGAGGTTGGTCTTATTTTTGAGAGGAAGGTTCTCCTCTGCTCCTCTGCCAGGGTGGCTTCAGGGTAGTATTAGGGTGGCTTCAGCTTTCTCAGTGACGTATCTTACATGTGGGCGGAACGTTAGATTAGATTAGATTAGGGGTAGCCCTACGGGCCTCTTTCACCGTGACCCTCCCGGTCTATTGTGATCTCCAGTAAACCTAGAAGGCGCCCTCTAACTTTGCCCTCTTTATGAAGCTTAACGTCCTTAAGAGCGGCTCCTGTATGTAACTCTGTGCTGCGGGATACTCTGTGCCCAAAATAAGAAACCTTGTCCTTGCAGGCCTTCGCAGTGGCACAGTATATGGACTGGGGTTTGTTGTACATATGCTTATTTAGTCTACAGTGACCTGTCAACAGACCTACTAACATTTTGACAGTTTTCCTGTCTTTATCTAGTAGGTCTCTGGTGAATTCAGGCTTCTGTTCTTTTAGGAACTCCTTTGCCTGTCTTTGCCCAGGTGATCTGTGCCACCAATCCCTGGACCTATCGTGTATCCATTCGTTGATGGATTTCCTGACTTGTGATTTGGTGGTGCCGAAGGATGGGCCAGGCCCGACGAATTGCCGAAACGGCCGAACGTTAAGCCTTGGTCCAGCATGACGCCGAGATACTTTAATTGTCTCCCAGGTCGGATCTCTTTTCCACAAACTTCAAACCAGATGTTATCCTTTCTGCGGGCTCCCTTCAGTATTGCCGACTCCGACTTTTGAGGGGCTAGGTGTTGTAGTTCATTTATCTCCATCAGGTTGCTATCTTCTCCAGTGCCTCGTTAGTCTTAAACATGAGATCTCTTACATCTTCCCCTTCCACAAGAATCACCAAGTCGTCCGCATAAGCAATGACTGTAACCTTGAGATTAAGGACCCCGTCATACAGTTCAACAGTATAGGTCCCAGAACCAAGCCCTGCGGCACTCCGACTTCTACGTACAATCTTGTTTTTCTACTCAGGATAATTCCTATGATTGATGATTCCTCTGTCTGTACTATGGAAAATCAGAATCCTTGAATGCTAAACTACAACCATTGTTAATTTTAGAACATGTTCTTTTTTTCTGAACAGCTTCTTAATTATTTATTCCAAAAATATGCCTTGGTGGCAGTGCTAATTACCATTTTATTAGCCTAATATACGAACATTTCTAAATAATATTGAATATTTCATCGGGACGATCTGTAAATTTTAACAGCAAACATAGTTGAACAATTAATACAGTATATTGTTCGGAAATTGAATCAACTGCATAGAATTATAATTTACGCGAACATGATAGGATGGAGTTTCATTTTAAATTAGTGTTAATTAGATGCACAAATACATCGACAATAAAAACTATCCAATTTGTCTTTTGTTCGAAACAGTATATAGGTAGTGTTTGTTTTCGAATTATTCGAATAATTTAAAAAAACAACAACAAAGCTTCAAATAACATCCCTCCATACGGATTCGAATGAATAAAGTTGTAAAATACGTATTTTCTGCTTGCGAAATGCGATTATTGAAAGAAATAGCATTCTTGCATATTGTTGTACAGTATGGTAATAAGTTTAATATCAGTAAGCAACTTGGTGGCCCTGGTTATTGTAATGGTTGTCTACTCTTGTCTGATACATCATGGCACATGGTTGTCATGGAATTCTGTCCGCGGCCACAGGTCAGGGTTGAATTCAGAACGTTTTCTATCTTCGTAACGAAATACTCCATTGTTGGGTCCAATCGTTGTAGCCGATTAAGAATGTGTTTCGTTTTTAATTCCATTTAATTAGGGGAGGTTAATAATAATGATTCGGGGTGGTGATCCGCAAAACCGCATCGCAATTTATCGAGTTATTAACAATATTTATTCCGAATTATATTCGTAATATCTCTAGGACGTCCCTGCACGAATGTGGTTAGTATACAGCATATTTTCAATGGTTTTAATCCTTAACGTATGTGAGCATAAGGTACTGTCAAATCTCCCGGCAAACAATAATATATGTATGTTGAATGAATTCACTTGCATTGGTAATATAGGTATACATGACATGATAGAGCAGATATACCATGCAGCACGCATGCGCCCATCGTGCCCGTTTTATTCTTTTCCCCTTTATATTCCGATTTTCCGTCGTATTTTTGAAATCTGTCAGCGATCGAGAATTGCATGCGCATCGTATTTTCGGCGTGGATCGACATTCAAACAGAAATAATTAAAGGAAATCGTACAGGGAGCGATTATCAATAATACATCGAACTAGTTCGTTTTCAGGGATACTTTACACGGGCGGACTGATGTATAATAGAGGCGAATCGCAGATACATGGTAAGAATCAATTAAAAATAAACCGCGTGAGTGCACCAAGATTTTGACGGCGAAGTTATAAATTTTAACACAATAATCGTGCAAGCGAAACTGTTCTCTTGACAATCGCTCCAATCAGAGATCACGGCCGTCGTAGCAAGTACATTAACGTAAAGGTTCTTCAAGGTATGGCATTAAATCAACAAGCCGTACAATGCTGACAGTTAATTTATATAAAACCAGTTAAAATCGGTACCTTCTTATCACACACCAACTTTACATCATATTCACTTATTTCTGAGATTGTTATTTAATCCTTCTTTTTTCTGCGGCTCGCGTTCATGCTTATAATTGCATTTCACGTACTAAAGCGGGTGACACATCATCATCGCGGGAATGAATTCTTTTTTTTAGCGTTTCCTCAGCCGTCAGATTTATTGTAAATTATAATTAGATAGAATCGAGGATCGACTCTTTTTCCCCCCATTCATTCAAAATGTCGGACCGAAAGCCGTATAAATTCAGAGGGAAGCCTGAAATTTTGATTTTTATATTTTTTAGTACCTACTTGATTAAAATATCTAACGTGAAACTAACAATTTCCCATTACCGAAAAGAGAGAAACAAAATAATCTTTAACAGAAGTGAATAAATCACTCTGACGTTAGTGACATAACAATTTATTTACAGTGAATTACACAATATTTTTAAAAGTATACTTTTCGGAGAGTGGAAGAGATGCATTAAAAGGAACCAGCCTAGGCCCATACAGTTTGACCATTAACGACTTATCAGTAATGTAATTTCGATTCAAATAAATCTGTAATTATTTTATATTTTATGTTTAGAAAGAGAGGACTCGACGTAAGGATAATATTATAAAATGCCACACGCAGTTGTGTCACTAATGTCCGTCTCCTAATGGAAATGTTCAAAGTCTTTATCATTTTCTTATTTCGTTTTAGTCTCTTTCCGTTGCCTCAATACAAAATATCACACCCTAAAAAACGTTTTTAGATAATTTTGAATGTTTGATCTACAAACGTATTAATTGCTTGGCATTTCTCTTCTTTTTTTTCTTCCTTACTATCTCGCCGTGTACAGCTCGAGTCAAAATTTTTCGAAGGAGAAACCGAGTAGGTAAGGATAAAAGAAAAAAGGGCGATATTAAATTCCCTCCATGTAATCGTATCCGTTCGAGTTTAATTGATTCCAATCAACATGGCGTAAAATTTTCTAAAGTAAAAGGTGTGAAAAAGAATGGACATGTGTAAAAGGCGTGTTGCACCACTAGGCAGGGCCTTATTGTTTTACAACAAGGGAGGACCGGGTGATATCGAAGCGGTAAACCCCTTGAAGGATGTAAAATAAGAAAAACAATAGAAGTTAAAACCTATTGGTGATTTTTTATAACACGCCATGTTCGTTTTGAATTACACTTCCAGATGCTACACCATGCAAAGCACTTTTTTATTTTTCATATAATCGTGAAGTTGTCGCCTTGCTTGGTGTTTTGTTTCTCTTTCTTCCCACAATAGATCCCTGACTATTATTAAATCTAAATACGACATCTATAGGTTTCAGCTGTAAGTAATTATTTGAAATCCCATTTATGTGAACGTGCGTAAACAGGGAGAGAGACGGCGATATCGTTTTACCTCCCTTTTTTTCGAGGTAAAACCTGAAATTTGAGAAAACGAATTGACAGGTATGTAATACCTATCCGTTTTGTACCAGTTTTGTTGTTTGCTTGTAGACTTCTCAGCTTTTGTTTCATACTGTGGGCGGTTGTAAACATGGCTGACAAGTTTCCAGGGACCTCATTGGTCAATGCCCGAGACGCCCTCATTAGCACGCAATTCATTATCTTACTATGAATGTGTACTTCTGATGCGTAGCAACCCTTTTGTGAGTGCTTATACGCATTATAACGGGTGTTACGTTTGGAACCCTTTCGCCTTGTCGTCAACTCATCACATGAAATGACATATCGCCACCCTTTTAAATAAATTAATCCCAATTCATTCAAATGCTTCACTTACAACTACTACTGACTCCTACACCCTAGTTCCGTTGCCTTTACGGTATACCTTTATACTGGAAACTGATACTGTGTATTACTGCGAAAAGTTTCGCCTGTATTAATCGTGCGCGTATACAGCTGGGTGAATGAAATTCTCGCAGCTTTGCCGTTTGATCTAATGCATTCATTTGAGGCAAAGCTTCAGTTTAGTTTTGAGGACGCATAGAGTAGGATCTTAATTATTATTAAAATATATATGTACCTAATTCCTGCTTATTTATTAAACCACCCTGTAATAAAATCGGTGACATAGTTTCCTTTAACATGCAGCCTACATCTGAAGAACACTTTTTTATTCGATGGATAGCGGGGATAGGGCTACCCTGACCTACCCCTCGACGTTATATACTTACCCTTACACAATGGAATGTTACGTCGTGTATAAACTTTCAAGTGTATCAATGTATGCTGTAATTTTTATGCAACGCTGTTACACACGCATGTATACCTACCTTTGATCTTTCCACGCTAGATAAGGATGACAATATCAACACGCATACTCATTTCGTACGACGCAGATACAGGTATATATACATATGTATACCTATATTGTTCGCTCATCTACCACCCTAACTCACCTAAACCACACGGGCGTTCTTTTTTTCTTTTAATTTTCAGATTCTCGTTAATTATTAGATACATCAAAAGTTTTGCCGTACTGCGTGCAAGTTAATAACTGTATACACAGTCAGGCGCAGACTGTTCGTATGTATGTAGTTGTGGTTTTTAAAAGAATGCACGGGAGTTTGCATCATGCATATTCCGAAATGAATAGGTCAGGTCAAATATGTACGCGTACGGTGAAGCTTTATTTCTCCCTTTTTCTTGTTAGGTGAAAAAATTTTATAACATCTCGATCATTTCTAAAGACTCTTTTGAATAAAGTTAGATGAATCTAGTCTAGAAATTTCGTCCAGCCACCAACCATACTCGAGCCACGAAATCTCTATGATTGGCACGAACTTACCTACACGTGGTTGGGTAGAGAATGGATTAGTTTTCGAATGGGTTCTATATGTGTTCGTTTTCACAGGCTGGTTGTTGGTTAACCTGGCCGTATGCTGACTTTAATTTTAAGGTCTTGGTCACTTGGACCACCCCCCACCACTCTTACTTTCGGTAGGTGTCGACAACCAAAATCAAGTCTAAACCAGATAGGTTAGCCTCCTCGAGAAACTTCCCACTTAGAAGGACCAAAAATCTGCTTGATCGTGGCAGAAATAAAGTTAAACCTAAAGACTGACTGGGTATTGGCGCCAGTCGTGGAGGAGTTTGTAATTTCTCGCTGCTTCATAACAAAATACTGAGTCACGAGCCACAAAATCGCTATGACTGGCATGGACTTACCTACATGTGGCTGAGTAGTGAATAAATTGGTTTTCGAATGGGTTCTATATGTGTTCGTTTTCACAGGTTGGTTGTTGGTTAACCTGGCCGTATGCTGACTTTAATTTTAAGGTCTTGGTCACTTGGACCACCCCCCACCACTCTTACTTTCGGTAGGTGTCGACAACCAAAATCAAATCTAAACCAGATAGGTTAGCAGCAACCTCCTCTAGAAACTTCCCACTTAGAAGGACCAAAAATCTGCTTGATCGTGGTAGAAATAAAGTTAAACCTAAAGACTGGCTGGGTATTGGCGCCAGTCGTGGCGAAGTTTGTGATTTCTCGCTGTTTCATAACAAAATACTGAGTCACGAGCCAGAAAATCGGTATGACTGGCATGGACTTATGTACCTACACGTGGCTGAGTAGAGAATGGATTAGTTTTCGAATGGGTTCTATATGTGTTCGTTTTTACAGGCTGGTTGTTGATTAGCCTGGTCGTATGCTAACTTTAATTTTAAGGTCGCCAGTAGGTATGGGCGCACTTGTCTCCCTCCCTCTCCTCCCCTCCTTCCTCCACCACTCTTTTCTTCGGTAGGTGTGGGCGGCCAAAACCAGCTCTAAACCAGGTAAGCTGTTGCCGCCAGCCCCAGAAGCTAATTACACATATGTTAGCAACAGCTTACCTAGTTTTGGCTGCCGACATCTACCGCAGATAGGAGTGGTGGGGGGTGGGCAAAGTGCCTCCATACCTACTGTCTCCTTAAGCTACTAAACCTATACTTTATAACAGAGAACTAAGTGGCTTCTAGCGCAATTGCTAGCTAGCTGCTTAACCCAAAGCCTACAAACCTACACAATGGATTGCTTCAATTTCACTAGATATTTCACCCAAAGCCAGGTAGAGGTGCAATAGTTTTGCCACCATCTGACGTAATCTTTAGCACTGGTTGGGCAACTTTTCTAATCAGTAGGAGTGTGGTTCAGGTTTTATCTTCTGGTCATGAGAAATGGAGTGGCCAAAGCGAAGCTAGCTAACCCTCCAGCTCCTAAGCCCTCTTGTCCTCCAGTAGGGCAACCCCTAGGCTGTTGGTCATTGTGTTTGCAATGAAGATTTCGGTTGGCTTAAATCGCAGTGTCATCTGCTGGCCTGCTGGTTGTTCTGCTTTTTGGGGAAGACCAGCAGAAACAAGTTTACACCTTTACAGTTATTGAAGTCAGAGCTCATTTTGAGATAAAACTTATTTTTTGAGACAATCTTTATTGATGTGAGCAAATAATTATAAGCCCGAGTGTAGCTCACATACTTATAAGAATAATGAGATTCATTAGCTGTAATGCAGAACTGTTCGAATACAATGTTGTTAATGGAATAATGATTGATTTACAAACATATTTTAAATGTAGAACAAAGAATGAAGTAAATTGAGATAAAATAAATGCATTGAACAAAGAAAGGCCATGCACAAAAGATTTTCTAGACTCATAACCGGAGGAATTATTATCAAGAACACAATATAAAGTAATCATAATAAAAGTTTCGAGTGTATGTGTGTGCGTACAACGTGTTACACGCCGTTATAGTTGTCGTTTCGTTTAATTCTTCTTATTTGTTACATTGTTGTTTGTATTCGTCATATCATGTAGGTACGTAATTTTCAGACGGATTCGCGTTTCGAAAAGTGGGCGTTTTATGAAACAATTTTTTTTAGGTCAAAACAGATCGCGCACCTCACTTTTTAATATGGTATAAAAAAATAAAAGAAAAAAATCTGATAGACCTTCAGAAATTTTATGTACAACATATATACAGACGGACTATATTAGCTAAAAGCATTCTTGTGTTAAATAACTGTCCGAAGCATTGATACTCATACGTTACCTGACCCATACACTAAACAGGTCCGATAAGACAATGAAAGCTGGATAAGAGCTTCTTTATTGATCACATTTCATTGGTTATTGTAATATTAATGTACCTAAAAGAGATAAACTCATTTCATGTCTATATATAGGTGTTAATCTAAATAGGGGACTGCACAAATGTACGATAAAACTATTACGAGGAATGTGTTCGTTTACACCTCACAAGTAGAGTGAGACATAATTTATTTTTATATCAAACGTCTGTCATTAAGCGGAAATACTCGTATTTCGTTTGAATGATCTGCTAGGAACATATCTGATACGTTTAGGAATAAAATATGTAAATTAAATTTAAAAATAATAAAATCCGAGAATTCTCGACGAATTTCTGAGAAAGCGTTTACAGAAATATTAAATTCAATTCTAGGAAATTTCTACCGCGGCGATTACCGCGAAATCTACCGGAGATTCTCCGAATCACCGACGAAGTTAGCTGTAGGTGGCTGTAGCGACCTGTAATATAAACGTTTTAATGTAATAATGAAATAAAAAATAGAATATGTTCTATTTGAGTAATTATTTCGAATTATTTAAATTTGACACTAAAATTTTATATATATGTACACATATATATATCATAGATGTATATTTAATGTTTATGGAAGTATTTCAAAATGGCTGCCGCAAGAAAGTGGTCGTATAACCTCACAAAACCTCACGTGTTTATAAAATCGTTTAAAATTTGTGTTGTGCGTGTTATTCAGTGAAAAATGTCTTTTTTTATTAAACGAGGTAAACAGAAATTAGCAAATTCGAAGGTAAGTTAGATCAGATTGATGTTAATATTTTAGAACTTATTCATTTTAATTTTAGTATTCGAAAGATACTTCTAAGAAGCGGAGGCTAAATAATAAATTTAAAGGAAATTCCGAGGAGGAGGAATTGACCAGTAGTAGTGACGATGAAGGAAAAGGTGAAATAAATCACGAGAATAATAAAGATGATGAGATATCAGATAATGAAAACGAGACGGCGCAGGAAAAGAAATTACGCTTAGCCAAGATATATCTGGAAGAAATTACGAAACGAGGTACGTAAATAAATTAAAATATTTATTTTAAAAAACATAAAAATTTATTTTCAGAAAAAGAAAAATTAGAATACGACGGTGATGTAGCTAAAATTTTGAAAGAAGATCATTTAAAATCGATAGGGAGGTTTCAAACCCAAATCGCCGATAAATATAAGGGCGCCGATTTGAGCAACGCCAAAATTATGAAATGTAAAAACCACAGAGGTTGTATCACATGCCTGTGTCTCACAAACAAATACATCTTCACAGGAAGTAAAGATGGTACAGTTGTTAAATGTAAGGATCTTATTCCTTAGGGATCACCTCACAGAACTAATTCTACTTTCCTATTTTTACAGGGTCTTTAGACGAAACTAAAAAACTTGACCACATCCCCTATGCCAAACACCATGTTGTCTCAAATAAGGTGACTGGACATTCCACAACAATAACCGCTCTAGTCGTATCCACAGACGAGAAATTCCTGGTAAGCAGCAATCTAGTACCCCCTTTAAACAATTTCCATAATAAATCATCCATTTTAGGTAATCTCGGACGGTACCAGAAATATCCAAATATGGAACCCGGATACTCTAAAGCATATAGAAACATTAAAAGGTCACCAATCCACAGTTACCGGCTTAGTATTTCGGAAAAACACCCACACCCTATACTCCTGCAGCAAAGATCGTTCGGTCAAAGTGTGGTCGTTAGACGAGATGGCGTACGTCGAAACACTCTACGGCCATCAGAATCAAATAACGTCTATCGATGCGTTAACTCGCGAGAAGGCCGTCACATCCGGGGGGATGGACGGTACGATTAGGGTGTGGAAAATCGTCGAGGAGTCGCAATTAATTTATAACGGCCCAACAGATTGTATAGATTTAGTTAAATTGATAAATGAAGAGACGTTCGTTTCGGGCAGCGCGGATGGGGCCTTGAACGTGTGGGGAGTGAACAAGAAGAAGCCTCTCTGCACTTATAGCGCAGCCCACGGCTGCGACCCCGTCACGAATCAAGCTTATTGGATTTGTTCGATTGCTACGCTCATAAATACTGATTTGATAGCCAGCGGTTCCCAAAATGGTTATATAAATGTTTGGAAATTGGGTAGTCATTTTAGGAGTTTAATTCTGCTGTTCAAAATTGAAGTATTAGGGTTTATTAACGATTTATCATTCACTGAGGATGGCAAATTTTTAATAGCCGCCGTTGGTGGCGAGCACAAATTAGGAAGGTGGACCGTTTTTAAGGATGTTAAAAGTTCTATATTAAAAATCCCGTTAATTATAGAATAAATCTAATTAAATTTTCTAATCGATTTATTTATTTTTTATTTAATAATATAAACCTTTCACCTTATTTATCTAAATAAAATATCTAAATCTAGAAATTCCTCAACCTTATATTAAAACGGATATTCTGACACGATTAAAAATATCTTCGCGACCATTTTACTATTAAATATGTGATTATAAAATAACTTCAACTCTAACTGCAACTCGATCTCTTGCGGTCCCTCGATCGTTCTTATCAGCGATAAAATAGCTTTATGCTTGAGCGTGTTCATCCTGAAGAATCCGTCGTGCGCCCTTTCGACGCCCTCCGGACAATTCACGTTCACGATCCTCATCGAAAACTCTGTGGCGGAGCCCGGCCATACTGGTCCTCTCATCTGGAAGAAATCGATGTGGCCGTGGATTATAGGTAGTTTCGATATGAACGTCATGAAATGATAGGAATATTGTTGGGGTTGCTCTAGACAGTTCAGATCGCGTTGGTCGCAGACGTGTTTCGCTCTTTTGCAACGGCTTTTGTGGTCCGGATCTCTAACGTAATTCGGCGGGCAATCTATCGTGAAGCATTTGTGACTCCCTCTAGTATTAAGGCAGGTTGCATCTT
Source organism: Popillia japonica (assembly GCA_004785975.1). Taxonomy (NCBI): domain Eukaryota; kingdom Metazoa; phylum Arthropoda; class Insecta; order Coleoptera; family Scarabaeidae; genus Popillia; species Popillia japonica. Next base: position 5,777 of record SMLS01031301.1, on the reverse strand, counting down.
GCCTTCCGCATACGTTCTCTAAACATTCGTCGATATCTAAAAATAAAGTTTTGGGTAATTAGGTTAGTCGTGAATGCAGTGTTTATATAGGTCATGAAAACAAAAGCAGGAGGTAAATACAATTTAAATTCCAAATTAAACAATTCAACTCGATTAGCATATAATTGGAATGTATATTCCATTTTGAATATCTTATTTTACCTTGACAAGTCCTGCCGTCTGAACCGAGTCTGTAACCAGGGGGGCAGCTGCAAACGTAACTACCAGGCGTATTTTGGCATGTCGCTATACACAAATGTTGATCTTTAAACTTCTCGCATTCGTCGATATCGGAGCACGTCCGGTTATCCAGATTTAGGCTATAACCCCTATCACACGAGCATCTATAACTTCCCCAGAGATTTACACATTTTTGCTGGCACAATCCGGGCATCTCGCTGCATTCATCGATATCATCGCAAATATCTCGTCCAACCTGCTTCAAACCATCATCGCAGCGGCATTCGAACGAACCAATCGTGTTTATACATTCAGCATTATTAGAACAAGCCTAATTAATTAAGCAATAAATTGATTAAATCTAGAAACGGATCCAAATTAAGACTTACCCTTCCGCGATAATATTCACACTCATTAATATCCTCGCAATGATTGTTTACGTTTAATTTATGCCCGGGTGGGCAAGTACAAACATGATACCCATACCCATTCTTGCAGATTTGCGTGCTCGAGCACTGATGAGTGCCGCGAGCACATTCGTCGATATCTAAGAAGATCGGTTCCAAACATTTTGATTTAAATCGAATTAAACGACTTACCAACGCATTTAGTTCCGCTTCCATCCAACTCGAATCCTAGCTTGCATTGCAATCTCGATATACACTGGTACCTTCCGTTAGAATTGACGCACACCTCGGATCGGGCGCACGGGTTATTCTTGCACTCATCGATGTCTTCGCAATCTCCCTTCAGATTCATCACATATCCGGGTAGGCATTTCTTCTTTTGCGATATCAGAACGTTGGTGGGAAACGGCCTGAAAGTTGGGAAAACAAACGGGGTGGTAGACGTGTAGATCAGCCTAGAAATCCTTTCGCAGCGATAGGACCCTAAAATGTTCTTGCATTGAAATTGAGGACCTAGCTCCCTACAGTTATCGGTTCCTAAGATGCATTCGTCGTCATCCTCGCAGATGTTGTTAGCGTGATTTAGGGTGTAACCAGTTCCGCAACCTGCTGTTCGTGGGCAATAAAACGAGCCTATGGTGTTATCGCATCTTTGGCCTTCACTGCAGTCGTGGGTACCCAGTTGGCATTCATTGATATCTGTTGGGGGAATTAGATTTAAGTTTTCATTTTAAATCGGAAAATCGCAAAAATTACCAACGCAAGCTCCTGTTATATCCTTACTGAAGCCTCGCTTACAATTGCAGTAATAGCTACCATGAGTATTGATGCAATCCTGGGTGCTATCGCAGATATCCTCATCCTCGAAACATTCGTTAATATCTACGATTAAATAGCTTTAAACCCAATCGCTCTAATTCTGTTAAAAAAGCTGTACCTATACAGGTTCGATGCTGTTCAGAATATCTAAACCCATCCCGACAAGAGATCGGTACAGGTTTGGAAGCTGGCGTGGGATATACAGGTCTGGGGTGTTGAATTGGACGTTGGGGTGACTCAGGTCTGTGAGGTTCGGGTGACTCAGGTCTTTGAGGTTGTGGTGACTCAGGTCTTTGACGTTGGGGTGACTCAGGTCTTTGAAGTTGGGGTGACTCAGGTCTTGCAGGTTGGGGAGCCTCAGGTCTTGGGGGATATTGCGGTCTTCCATAAGGAGGTTGCGGTTGAGGTGATGGCTCAGGTAGTCTTGATGGAATAGACGGATGTGGCGGTGTAGCTTCGGTCGATCTAGGCGTAGTAGGCTCAGTAACCTCCTCGGTCGTCGTGGGAATCGTCGTCGGAATCACTCTAGGTGTGGTGTAGATATTCGGCGGGTAATCGTATGGATTTATTTTAGGGAGCGTATTCGAATTAACATTCGCCACACAAGTGTGGCCGCCCGATTCGTTCACGCAAGTTTCGTTTGGCCCGCATAATTCTTGATTCTCCTCGCATTCATTGATGTCTAATCACGTCATTAATTAAAAATATAATAAATATTTGACAAAGTTTTACCTTCGCAGATTAGTGTTGCGGAATTTTTTTTGAATCCCGGCGGACATCCGCCTTGCGTAGTCTTATCGATGCAAGTGAAGTTCCCTTTCGTGTTCAAGCACATTTGCGAAGCTGTGTTGCAGTCGTGTTGCCCCAGAATGCACTCATCTAGATCTATAAATTAAATCCCATTATTCGATGTAATAATTATTGTATGTATGGAGGGGGATACCTTCACAATCTTGGATTGAGTCCTTGAAATAAAATCCGGGAGGACATTTTACAGCGCTGACTTTGCATTCATACGATCCAATCGTGTTGATGCACGTCTGTTGAGGCGGACAGGTTAATTCGAATTGGCATTCATCGATATCTAAAAATAATCTTAATAATCCCTTTATGATTAATCTCTGAAGACCTACCATCGCAAACTTTCTTATCGGCGTTAAACATGTACCCTTCAGGGCACATATCGTAATCTTCGATCTCGTTCCCGCAATCATACGACCCGGGTTCGTTAATACACGTTTGAGGCGGAAGACATTTGTGGAGACCCAACGCACACTCATCAATATCTAGAAATGATCCCAATTTAGTTTAATTCAGGACGAAACAAAATAATTCTGCGATTACCATTGCAGGATACTTTGTCTTTAGCCAATTCGAAACCTCCGTAACAGGAACATTGGATGGAGACACCAGTATCTTTGCACTCATGCTCGCAGGGGTTGTTTTCGTTACACCTATCGATGGGAGCGCTTGGGATTTGCGACTGTGCGACGGGTAATTTTTTAATTTTGCACGAAACTCCATCCGCCATTAAAGTATAACCTTCCTTGCAATCGCATCTATACGAATCCTTCGTTGGTACGCAGATTTGAGCGCAAACATCGGTTATTTCGCAAATATCTTCGAGAGCTACAACGATTATTAATTGTTTTAATTGGTATTAAATAATTGCGAGGAATTTACGTGGGTATTCCTCGATTGAATCCGGTCTAGTTGGAGTTGTTGCGGTCGTAACCGAAGTACTAGATGATACGATTGGTGTCGTTGGTTTCGTCTCCATCGGCGGGGTATTGGACTTAACGGAATCTTTATTATCGCAACAGGTTGTGAAAGCTTTATCGTAAGGATCGCCTAAACCCGGGTTAACACCACAGGGGTGTCCGCTCCTTCCGGTTTCTATCCCTAATTGGCAAGATTCGCAGCACACCTAAATCATCGAGGTTTTGATCTGCGATCATGGAAAACCTTCACGTTTTACCTTTCGGGTGTCATCCGACGCTGCACCTAGACATTCCCTCCCATTCATAGCATCATCCTGGCCTAATTTGCACTGATTTTCGCGAAACTTATTCTTGCAGCATACATCTAACGGCTTCAAGCATGAACTCTCATCGGATTTTGGAACGTTTGGGAATGGAGTTCGGTAATTGCTGCATGGCAGGCCCGATTCGGCGTGTACAGTCCCGATGCCGCAGCAATGTTTTAGAATTTGCAAATTAATACCTACAGAGATAATAATTATCGAAATGAGCGAAGATAAGTTCCCATCCTCTTGGAAGTTTTTTTGCGAAATCATTTTTCATTGCATTGATAAAATTGTTTATTCATAAACTGTTTTGAGAATTATACAATGCATGACCGTGACACCGGGGCATCCGGAGAGCCCCTGCAATATTCGGCGAATTGGAATGTTCGATTTTGTTCTAGATTATTGACGAAGATTATTTTTTTATTTTTTTTTATCAAACAAAACATTCGTATTGAATAAAGTGCATTAACATAGTTGAATATTCAATTGTAGTGAGGCCAGGATCTCTGGGTCAATTAATAAGTTTTTTTAAAGAAATATATTAAAAAAATTAACGCAATTAAATCGATTTTTTAATAAAACTGCACATACCTTGCGACTCCCTTGTGATAATTGCAATCAGAAGCACTAAGATTATCATTTTGAAACGCAATACTGGGGATATGGTTGTCTTTTTGTTGTGCCACCGATTACAACGCGCATTATACTGACATTAACATTGCTTATCAATTATTATTCGTTTATTCAAACAGTATCGTAGCAAGGGTGTCTTATATGTTCTTATCAGAATCAATATTATGAATATTCTATAAGAATTTTTACAATTACGCTAGTATTTTACAGCGTAATCCTGGCTCGTTAATTTCGTATTTCGACTGAATCGAACTCGTTCTGGAATTTTTTGAATTTTAAAAATTTCGCGCTAAAATTGCGTTGATCGGAGAAAATTTAGTTCTATATTTACGTAGTGGCAACTCTGTTTTATCCAATCATTTACGTGTGGAGCTCGTAAGAATGTACGTGTCCGTTGTTTGAATTGAAGTTTTCGTTTTATTTTTTAATTTTTCGATCTTTACGAGGTTTAGATTTTAATTGGGGAGTGAATTATTTTTCAACGGTAAGTAAAATTTTTATTTTAGTTGCATCTAATTTCCCGAATTATTATTTTAGATTAAAAAATGAGGTATCTGTTCCATATTGTAACCTTATTGCAATTATTAAATCTGTGTGTACATTCAATAAATGCGCAGAGGGTACCGCCGGGGGTGCACCCCCAACACTACCAGGTAAATTCCAACTTTTACAAATTAGGTTATAATCCGATAATGACATATTTTTTTAGCAACAACAGCAGCAGCAACAGTATCAACAGCAAGGTCAATACCAGCAGCAACAGCCGCAGTATCAACAGCAGCAACATCAGGTTCCAGTTCAGCAACAACCACCACCAATGCAGCAGCATCAGCAGCAACCACCTCCAGTTCAGCAGCATCAGGTAGAAATCATTTTATTGCAGTTTTTACTAATCTTAATTGTAGGTGCCTGTTCAACAGGTACCACAGCAACAAGTACCACATCAGCAACCCCACGGCCAGCCGCAGCAGGGGCATGCTCACGCTCATGGCCACCAGCAGGGTAGAATCTTGGATACCCAGCATATAATGCAGGAGAAAGAGTATGCTTATTTAGCACAATCTAAATCAAATAATTGCCCTAACTATATTATTACAGCCATATTGCGGAGCATATGGATGTGCCCCTAGATACGAGTAAGATGTCAGAGCAGGAGTTGCAATTCCATTATTTTAAAATGCACGACGCTGATAACAATAACAAATTGGATGGGTGTGAATTAATAAAATCTTTAATACATTGGCATGGTAAGTTGGAGCTAGTTCGGTGACGGTATTATTTTGTAGTGCTCGTTTGTGTTTAATTCTGCACAACCATCACCATTACTATTTTAGCACCAATTCGCTAATCATATTCCGTGCTTTTTGTATATTATTCGTTGTTTGTTAGAGCAAGGCAGCAAGGACCCTAACCAGAATCAGATAGAAGATAAAATCTTCAGGGACGATGAACTGGTAACTCTCATCGATCCCATCCTGAATATGGACGATAATAATAAAGACGGCTACATAGACTACCCGGAATTCATTAGAGCGCAACAGAAAGTGTCGTCCTCGCAAAACAATCAAGTCTAACACAAAAACGAAACCGTACGTTGTCAAGGAAGATTCGTGCTTCAATGTGATTGTCTCTATCCTGTTCACGTCTCTAAATTAAAAAAAAAAAAAAAA
>SMLS01031297.1:0-10740 GCA_004785975.1 Popillia japonica | reverse complement strand
TTTTTTTTTCGGTTCATCAGAAAGCTTGTACTGGAGTATCTGAAAAAGGATGCATCTTATTGCGTTTCAGAATCCTGTGGACAGATGATTTTAAAATACCCAAATCTTCAGAAGCAGCATAAAATTGAAATATCCTGATTTGAGTAAACTCCAATATTTTCCATTATTTTTATTAATAAATTACACAATAATGCGTCTCACAAAATAGGTAACGGTCAACAGTTACAACAATAATGTCTCCTTAAAACAATAATTTATTGTAATGTCAAAATCATAGCATCCCAGATAAAATATTATTCGCCATTTGGAAGCATTAATAAATAAAATGGGAATAGAAAGCAAACTACTGGATATAGCTATATGGAGTGTTACAGCAAAACGATGTAGAATTGAATTCTGCGCCCAACAGTGTCAAAATATACAGGGTGTTCAATTTGAAAAAATTGAGTTTTACAACTTTAAAAATTGGTTGATATATAATAAATTTTTGAACAACCTGTATATAAAGAAAATATGTTACTACGTTTAGGTGAGACAATGTTAGTATTTGGCAGTTTTAAAATATCAAATCTCTGGCACTTACAGTAAGTGAAGATTAATCAGTTAAATATAACGGTGTAAATGCCAGAATTTTTATAAAAATCGTAATATCTTAGAAACAGCTGAAGATAGGTGTAACAAACCCTAGTTGTAGTAGTCATAGAATTTGATGCTGAATCTAAAAACGTAGTAATATGTAGGGTGTTCCATTTAAAATAACAAACTTCGCGGCGACTTCCGGTTAACCGGAAGTGTAAGAAACTTGAATATTTTAGAAAGAAAGTAAGTACCAAATTATTGCGAACCCAAAATTTTCAAAACTGAAGTGTTTCTGTAAGTTCGAAAACTTCTAACTAGCCAGTTCCGTGGGAAACCCTGTATTTTATACCACAAAACTGGCCCATCTCAAGCGGTGCTCTCCCCACTTTGCAGTCTACCGAACAACTTAATAATTAGGAAATACAATTTCCAAAAGAATCCCCTCACGGAGGTAAGCAACAATGGAGAATGGGAAGGAGATCCATTTACCTACTCTCCAAAGGTAAATACCTTTAAACGCTATACGAATGATGTCAAAACTCAGAAGGGAACAGTTGCATGGGTATTTGGACCAGGAACCAAACACTCACAGCCAATAGAAACTTAACCCAGCGTTTTCCCAGCGGCGATCACTGGTATTGGGAAAGGTGCTCAATTGAATCTTGACAGAAACTATCGGAAGCAAGAGATTGTAATTTTCTCCGGCAGTCCAGCAGCCATAATGGCGCTGAATTCTAACCCATCAAATCGAAATTAGTCTGGGAATGCTTAGGAAAACGAAACAACTTAGGCAGAGAAAACGTACATTAATGATAACGAGAAAGCTAATGTATAAGTACCTATAAGAAAGAATGTTTTAATGCAATATCTTAAGATTATAAATTGTCGTAGGCAGCCCCACAGAAGAAAATTAAGTCGGAAGATCTAGCAGTAACACATCCATACTTTAGATAAAATGGTATCCAAATACGTTCTACCGTATCTGTGATAATACATTAGAAGTATACATTTACATTGGGAATTAAATTTTGAAGGAAGTGAAGGTAATTTGCAGCGGCAAGAATGCCTTTAAACTGTTCCCTACATGGATTTTTTTCAAAAATTTATATATGAGACTTCTATACTATAAAAGCTAACCAATACCAGCAATTGTCTTAGGTCTTATAACTGGATCCAACAGAATCTAAAATGTTGCTTTGTACACCAATTTTCTGAATCACAAAGCTCAACTTTCTAAGCTAGGTCATCTTTAGCTAATTCTTGACCATTTAATTATTTTATTTAATGTTTTGTATTTACTTTCTTTTAAACTTCCAATAGAACATGTCTAATTCTTGCGATTTAAGTAAAATTCCTCGTTTTTAGACATTTAGCTATCCTGTACATACCCATTGGATACAGAACAAATTATTTCACTGACATGGTTGGTGAAAGATACATGTCAATCTTGAACTGACTAATTGTAGAAATTATTACTTTTTAACCACCATAGTCAAATTCTTTTTGAAATGAAAGGTACCTCGCACTTTTTGATATTAAAGTAAACATTGTTCTGAATAAACCCATGTGTATACAAAACTGTCAGGATACCAAGGTATCGTCGAAGGGGTCGTAAGAGTGTGTGGATAGAATAATCAATGTATACATAGGTGTTCTTATTACATCCATATAGTATATGGGTAAGCAATCTTGACTAAAATACAATTTTCATTAAAAGGTCTCATGTTTATTTTTTGGAGTAGATTGGCATCACTTTCTGAAATTTTAAAATGTTGGAGAGTTTATATTTGTGGAGATTTGTAGTTGTAGGCATATGTGAAATGCGTATGATAAAAAAGTTAGTTAGAGTTAGAGTTCAAGACGTCGATTGGGCCAACAAATTTAAATATTAATATATTAATATATACAGGGTGTATTTGAAATAAAAGTAAAAAATATTAAGAATGGTAAGATACAATTATGTAGAATATAAATCCAAAAATTTTTGTTCAATTACGACGCGAATACCAAAATTAAAATCTCCCTTGTAAATTGTAATATGCGCCGCCTATGAATCGAGAATATGTTTACCTCGTTCAAGTAACGCAAGACATCGCAAAAACAGCTCTCGATGTTATAAAAACGACGAAATAACGCTGATGTGTCAGTTTTTTATACTAGCTTGGAATGAAGAGTTCAACAATGTCAATGTGATTACGTATGAAAATACTATCGGAGATTAATTAATAAAGAAACTTTTATTTTAAGTGTATCCAATCTATGGAATTACTTTAAACAACGATTGAAAATCATTTAACTGTAGTAAAAGTAAAACTATTGTTGTGAAATAAAGATAGTTTCTTAATTGCAATTTTCGTAATCATGGTCGTATTTTCCTTTTTATTAAACAATTGTTGGTTCCATGTCTGCTACATCTACATACATTCAACATTCGAAACAGACTGACTTTGATTGTGCGTTGCACACAGGAATTTGCGCGAAATATTTGGGATTTAAGTTAAATAAAATAATATCTTTCCATTTTTCATAGTCTACTTTTATTTCAAATACCCTCTGTATACATAAAAAATTAAAATATATCCATTAGAACTTTCGCGTGAACCTGTACAAAATTAGCTTTATAACCATGGTGGGAAGAGCCATTGACTAGCACGATTGACAAAGCCAAAGCGGTGGTTAATCAAAGTTAATGCTGTAAGGAAGGCATGCTAATCCAATTATTTACGCACAAATAACTATAGCAGTAGTCTATACGAGCAATGTAGCTTAGGAACTTGCGTTTGGAAAATACATCATACCTACATTTTCACTTTACTACGGTACTTTGGATATTTAGTGGGAATTAAATGTGACAGCTTTAGAAGTGTCCTAAGAATAAGCCATAATATTTCAAGTCATAATACATTATGACTTGAAGTGGGAGTTAATGTGGAAGTTAATATTCCATGTTTGCAATTTTATTTGCTCATTATCACTTTTTACATACTTTTGATTAGTCAGTTACTGTTTGAAAGCGGTCGTTTAATTTGCATGTATACTAAACTAACGCAACTATTGTGTCTTTGATCGTCATTCTAAAAGACATTGACGTTTGTGCAGTGTTTAAATGCAGACACAACAGAGAACTTTCATTATTATTACTTACATACGTCATGTTCATTTAACAAACAAATATTACTTTGAAATCAGCCATTCTAGTCCGTCGGTATGTATGAATTTATTTTTATATCTTCCAATATACAAATATTACGCTACTTTCGGTAACTACTTTAATGGGAATTGTAATTTAACTACATAAATGTATTTCAATATAAATAGTCTTTCGTATGTATAAACAAACGCTTAAAATACATATTTCATTCCATTGTTGACGTTTGTCTTGCCTTATACATCATTCACAGATTACTGTTAACATTTATTAATAATTAAGATAAGGTTTCTATTAATTTTTAATTCTTAAACGCTTCTTTCGTGTTTATTTACTTATACTCTAAAAGTTATTATATTTAGGTAAATAATTATATTTTATGTACGTAACGAATTGTTAATTAAGATTCGTGTCATTGTAGGCAATACCATCGCATGTATGTATTTACGTAATATTTAATATAATTTTTGATGCAACATTTATAGTGTTTTTACATCCCTATTGCGTGATATGGATGCATTTTGTATTTGTTATTGTATTTTTTGCTACGATCTTATGTTTGTACAAAAGAGATCAGCTATTCACATTACTTTAATGAGAAATTATTGCACCTTTTTTGGAGATTTCGTGGGGTTTTAACATCGCTGGCTTACAGTTATATTTTATTGTTGCCTTCTCTTTCATTAAACTATAATTTTGTACATAGCAATTAAGGAGCTCACATAATAGCATATTGGACGACATACCATGGCACAGTACTACTGCCGGTTAGATGCAATATAGACATTCTCACCAGGGAGACTCACTTTAGCATACGTGGGCAAGGAATTTCATATTGATTTGTGAATGGCAGAAAACACTGTGTGGTACATGCATTGGAATCTGGAGATACCGAAATCTATATAATGAAGCCTTCAGTTTAAGAGCTTATCTTCCATTTTTCAGGCCAAAATAATGGTCATCCAGACTTAGGCAGATGGTATTTTGAATTGCAGTGATTAGATTGAAAATGTTATTTGACAGCCAAACCGCCTTCAAGGCTTTGCAGACAATCAAATTCTATTCCGGGGAAGGATTGGGATGCCACATTTAGTTTGAATAACTGGTGGAACAATAAAATAGCTGATAGGATAATAGAGAGGCCAGCGAACAGCCATTCATACGTACAGAACCTGTGAGAGTTCTTATGGCTGCATTCAATTTTTGTTCGATCACCACCAAACACTTGCCTAACCCACGTCTGACCTTTGATTTTTCCCATATTTAAATTAAAATCATGTCTTTAGTTAACTATAAATTCTCGGCTGCAAACTCAAGTTTAATTCAGGTGACTGTACAAGCTATCGATAACAATACACTCCATGCTTTAATATGTATTTGTTAATTTTTGTACTTCCTTTAGTAACCCGGAAATTGTACCCATCGATAGAATTATTTTACCGCTAATAAGTTAGCTATCAACAAAAAAGCGTACAGTATCTCGCATACTTTTTCTTTTATATGTATGTATATAGGTACCTCCCGAAGCGAAAAATGCTGTCATATAAGGACATCGTGAATGACTCACCAGTCTGTACATTATCCACCTACAAAATATTTTTATCCTATCGTGAATCAGATAGCATGATAGAGACTTATGCAATTTACAATTTATTATTCCAAATAGGTATACCTTTCTAATCTTATTGTTACTAGGTGGCACTATTGCGAAGGCTACCTATTTAATATTATTAAATCGGCTGTTAATCTCTTCGGTATCTAGGTAGTTTGTACGTTACTCTCATACTTACATAAATACATAGCCGTAATGGTCTCTATAAATAATTAATTAAACGTTGGAATTTAATAAAATTATAGAAAAATAATCCTGTGGTATGCATAAAATTTCGTTTAGATTAATTTATTTTTACTATTATCTACATTCACTTTTTTCTTATTAGAGCCGAGCCACGGGGAATGTTTATTCATCCATGCCTACTTGATAAATACATTAGCGATAGATTGGTTTTATTTGTGCCATTGATGAAATTCCAATACGTATTAATGCGGCCGACTAATATCCGATATCATTCATAAGTGTAACACGGAATAAATGTAAATGTGAATATATTGATTTCTAATACGGATACGTTAACACGTTAATCCAATTATAATTATAATCATAGCTTGTAGGTGTGAAAAGATTAGATCACGCTTTAATAACAATGCTGTCGTTTGTTACAGGAACTTGGCAATCGGTATCGGGATACAGAATTTCCCTGAAGGCTTAGCTGTAAGTTTGCCCCTACATGCTGCTGGATTTTCAACGTTAAAAAGTTTTTGGTAAGTGTTTGTACAAGTAAATTACAAATGTTCTTAAATTTTTCTGTTCGAGGGTGCAACATTGTAACAATGAATTCCCTGTAATTAAATTCGTATGCCGTCTTTGGGATCTGTTCTTTAGGGATTTCGTTTACTTATCCATCGATGTTGTTGATCTTCTGATGGCAGTGTTATGGCAGCGGAACCTGTAGGTGTACCATCATCTTCTAATTTAAATTGCAATTCTATGAATTATGTACTTGATATGGTCAATCGGTCTTCAATTTTTTTTAACGACATACCCAGAAGATCAGACCAAACGATAGTTTTATTGAATATGATTGAAGTAAAACACCTTTAAGTCATCGGTTGAAACAGAAGTCCTTATCTTATAAATTGCGTACAAGTATTCGTCAATTCAGAGCGTAGATTATCAACCTGAAATCCCAATTTAAGTTTACCGTCCAAAATCAATCCAAGAAATTTTATCTTATTTGTTTGTTCGATTATATTGGCACCTACCTTCACTTGCACTGTGTATTCGTTCCTGGCAGTAAATGCGACAACCCTAGTATTCTTTATATTCAACGTCAAACTGTTTATTTCATACTACTGCGCCATCTTTCCAAATATCGGAGACCCAATATTTGGTATCTCGCATATGATTAAACCTCGACCAGTGGTGTCGTCGGCATACTGGTATATTCCTTTATCTATTATAAAACTACTAAGATCGTTCGCGTACACAACAAATATTAGAGGACCCAGAATTGAGTGGTGAGGAATTCCTCGTGGAAGCGTAATAGAAGGAGAAAACATCATTCCTAAAGGATATATGTATAAACTTGGCGAGTTCGTTCTGTTAAATCAGATTTGATTGAATCTGAGAATTACCACGAATACCGTATTTATAAAATTTACTGTATAGAACACCGCAATAGTAATATTTTAGTTAATAGTATCAAAAACCTTACTAAAGTTAAAGTAAATCCCACAAACAACTTTGCCCGTTGTCCAATGAAAGCAAAATATCCTCCCGGCAGTCAAACGATGCTTTATCGCACGACTTAGCGAGTAAAAAATCGTACTGAGTTGGTGTTAATAGATTGTTGCTAGTGAAGAAATCCTACACCCGACTTTCTCGAAGATCTTTGAAAATTACGGCAGAAAAGGAATTGATCTATGTGTAGTTAGCGATACAAGATTTATAATAATAATAATACCAAATTTATTGAGAAATAATAATAATACAAAGGTTATTATAATTAGCAAATTACATCTCAAAAGGTTTAAGATCAGCTACTGTATAAGTAGCTGCTCTTCCTCTTAAACCAAAAAATCAACAACAATTAGAACTAAAAAGGAAACTAGCAAATTTTTAATGTATTACAAGTTACATACTACATAAAATACTACAGCAAACTCAAACAGAAAAAAAAAACAGAAAAACTAGAAAAACTTGGCGCTTCCGAGAAAGAGAGGGTAGCATGCGGAAATCAAATACTGTTCAAATATTTAGTTTTCAACCTGTGGCCTAGGAGCGGCGGAGGAAGCGAACGCAGATCAGGCGGGAGAGAATTGTAACTTTTGACGATATTATAAGAAAAGGACCTCTTAAATAGCTGTAGATGATGCCTTGGAGGCGATAATAGCACTTTAAAACGGATATTCAACGTATGGACATCAGTCCGGAATTTAAGTCTATTGTAGAGGTAGATAGGCCTTTTAAGGTAGATAAGATTATAATAAAATATAGCTGAGTGAAAATCTACCCTTGTGGACATGTTCAGCCATCACATCCATTTGAGAACATGGGATACATGATCGTAGCGCCGAATCCCGTAAATAAACCTTAAAGAAGCGTTTTGAACCCACTGTATACAAGACATGAATAGTATATGGAACTACAAAAGTTAATATGGGAGAACACTAGCGCTTCGCAGAGTGTCTTCCTCAGATTTCTGTCCAGACAGTCTACTGCCGTACAGAATCCTCCGATTACAATACGCTTTTCTAATAAGGTGCGAAACATGCTCTTTAAACCGTAGATTATAATCCAAGTACAGACCCAGATTGCGGGCAGAATCAGAGATGGTTAATATCTTGTCGGAAATATTAATTTTAATTTTATCAATAACCGCTAACCTTTGTTTAGAGCGGCCAGAGACCATAACAGTCGATTTTGCAGGGTTAATTACTAGAGAATGACGAAGAGATTCTGAAACTACAGACGAGAGATCCGTGTTAATATTAAATACTGCCTCCTGAATGTCACCAGGTGGGAAGGAATAGAACAACTGGGTGTCATCGGCATACATGTTGTATTTACAAAACCGAAGGCATCGGATAACATTCGAGCTGTAGATAGCATACAAGAGTGGCCCACGTATACTTCCCTGTGGGACACCGGACATTATATTGAGAGGCATTGATAAGAATCCTTCATAAGCCACCAGTTGAGTACGATTACTGAAATAAGAGTGAAAAAAGTTAATTGTGTTTTCGGTAAACCCGATGTGTCGTAAAATTGAAAGGAGTATTGTATGATTAAGTGTATCAAGAGCTTTTGAATAATCTAAAAGGATGAGTACAGTCACTAAATTATTGCCAGTAGCATGAAATATCTCATCAGTAACGTGTGCTAACGCAGTGGCACAACTATATCCGGTACGAAATCTAGACTGTTGGACCGGTAACACTGGTACCATATCTAAGTAACGGCAGATTTGTTTATCAGAAACTCTTTCAATTACTTTAGAGAGAAGAGGTAGAATAGATATGGGTCTTAAATCATTAAGGCTAGTCGGTTTGTTGACTTTTGAAAAGGGAGTAATTATACTATTCTTCCAACTGTCAGGAAATACACCCTCCAGCAAGCAAGTATTTATAAGATGTGTGACAACAGGCAACACAAACGGACAACATAAGGTTATCATTTTAAGCGAAATGTTATCAGACGTAGTGCGGTAGACTTCAATGACCGGAGTATTGACTCAATTTCCGCTACTATTGTTAATTCGAAAGAAAAGCAGCTGTCTGTTAATGTGCTGTTATTATATACATCAACCAGTTCCGCGTTTGGATCTGAAGACAAATTAGAAGTAATAAAATACTCATTCTTACCTTCTCTCACCTTATCACCTTTTTATGTACCTACCGGTACGACTTTTACTCGTTTTGGGAAACATCCTCAAGCCAGAGGAAGCGTTTTGCAACACTTCTGGCATTATAGTTCCATTTAAAAAAAGCTGCAATTATATCTTTATAATATTGACTTGCATAAATTGCAAAAACCGGAGGAGTTTAGTAGGAAATTCAAAATTTCCCAAAACTTATTGATTGATGATCTTATTGATTGAAGTATCAATTGAATTTCTTACTGAACTCTTCATGATTCACCTTCAACAAACATTTTTACAAACAATTGTTCGGTACTCCTATGGGTAGTCCAATCAGCCCTATACTGGCTTGTATGGTTATGGACCAACTGTTGGATCAGTGTATTGCTAAGTTGTCCTTTCGACCACCGTTCTTCTTCAAGTATGTGGATGGTTGAATCCACCCTTGATATCTTCAATATTTTCCATAGTTCTATCCAATTTACGGTAGAACGTGAACATAACTGTGTCCCTTTTCTGGATACGAAAGTGATATTAGCCATTTAAGTATTATTCGAAAGAGATATCAATTTACATAATAATAGATAGCCATTTATCAACTTCCTTGCCAGCACCTTTTTAACACGCTGTATGACTTGTTCACATAGTATATCGTCGCATTCTTGAATTTAGTTCCATTTGGTTCTTCACAATCATTTCTTCCTAACCTTTCTCGGTTTTTGCGCCAATTCGCCATGTGTGCTATCGTTGTTTGGAGTGGTCTCCCCTGCGTTCTAGTCTAACCAGTTTTATATTTTTAATAATTAATTTTAATCCGTGACTTCATTAGTTAATCGTTTTAATGTGTTTCTAATGTCCGTTGAGAATGCTTCGATGCTACTTTCGCTAATGTAGCTACATTCTACTCTAAGTGTGATTATTATATTTTTATATTAATTCATAATTACATTGTATTGGTTCTGTAATCAACCAATACAATAATTGCGAAAGCTCAGAATTTAACATTTGAGTCTATTGTTGGAAATTTTGGCTGCCATACACAGATTCCTAATCTTGTTGAACTTAACGAGTACAGCCAGTACTTTTCAAATACTTCATATTACCTGTTTAGCTCACGCATTGCACCGTATTTGCGAATGTACATATGTTCGTGACGAATTTCCCGATATAGACAAACTGATTAGTTTACGCAAAAAAATCTTTTTAAAACCACTTTCCAGAGTAAGTGTCTATAAAGGATTACATCCATTACTACCATTACCTCACGCGCCAGTAAGTACTCGATGGGGAACATGGATAGAAGCAAGCAGCTTTTATTTTAACAATTTAGCCAATATAAAAAATGTCTCTTCTCTGCCAGATGATGCAAGTTCCATAATTGAATGTAAAAATCTTTGACTTAGATCTTCTTTACAACCTCAATTAAATTGCAAAGATTCTGAAGAATTCTGTTTACCACAAGCTATATACGTATTTTGAAACCTAAAATTTGCCTTTAAAGGAAAGCCTCTCAAAACTTAACGAAATTTTAAACAGTCTGAAACTCATTTCCGGAGTTTGGAGACCGTTTACAATTGTATTTGACAAAAACTC
>SMLS01031277.1:0-14429 GCA_004785975.1 Popillia japonica | reverse complement strand
AATTAAAAATTCTTATACACCTATATCTTGGAGAATGCTTATACAACTGCGTCCTATGTACGGGTATGCTTAAGTCATCCAGTCCTCTGGTAGGATAAGCTGTATTGTAGTGACTGTTTGTCAGAAAATCAGAGTAGTTACTCTTTGTGTACACAGCACATTCATACAAATAAAGTGAGGGCAGTGATAAAATTTTATTCTTAATAAAGTGCTGCTTACATGAGTCTCTGCCCCGTAACCCAAACACTATGCGTATAATTCTTTTTTGCTGTATGAATAATCGGCCCACATGGCTCGAGCCACCCCACGCAATCAGCCCGAATCTTATACGTGACTCGATACATGCCCGGTAAACCATAAGCATCGATTCTCGATTCACATTTTGACTTAGGGTTCTTAAGGCGTACTGGAAGGATCCCAGCTTTTTGCACAAATCTGTTATGTGCGGTCCCCATGACAGTCTAGCATCCAACATACAGCCTAAAAATGTTGCTGTTCCATTTTGCTCAATTGACCTCCCACATAACCTGACTAATTTTAAATGGTTTTATTTGGAACAGTTAATGACTTTTAAATATTTTTGAAAAATTTAGTTACATTAGCCATCAGTTAGGAATTAAAATGCCGTTAAGAGATTTTCATTTCAAATGTTTTTTTTAACCTCAAATAATCTTATACAAGCACTTACAACATAGAACATTTTATTTCTCACTTACTATAAATCAACACATCCACCTAAAATATTTCTTTTACTTAAAAAGCACTATAACATAATTTTCGCGCCCAGTTGGCTCGCGTTCACTTGTCCCCGCGCCTAGTTGGCGGCGCCCAATTGGCCGCGCCCAGTTGGCCGCGTCCACTTGTCCCATCCCGCCGTAGTTAGTGCAGTATAGCTCTTTTCTGAAGTGTTGTAGTAGTCAGAGGTTTCTAATTGCCTAGGGAATGCGGCAACGTTTGGAGAACCTAGAAATGCACCTGAATTACTCTCGACGGAAGAGATGTTGGGATAAGTATCTGTACTTGTAGGTCTAGAATGGCTGTGTAAAGAACTTTCCTCCAAGTGAAGAAGTTCCTGCTCCATGATGACTTGCGCAATTTTCATTTTGGCCTCTATTAGTCTTCTAGGAGAGAAAGTTTTTATTGTACTTGCGTGTGCCAAAAAAAGTTGGTCAGTAGCATCATACGCGATTCTTTTTTGGTTTCAGAATAAGTTATGTCTTTAACATACGTCGATGGCTCTGAATTGCATTTTCGGCTTGCTTTTAGTATACCTGGAGTTTGCACTGCCCTTGATGTAGGTGTCAATACTGGGAGTTGAACCTGACTGATATCAGTTTTTGGCGTTTGAGGATTAATTGATTGTATTTTTAGTAAATTTTGGCTACTATTTATTTGTTCTGGTTCGGAAGACTGAAACATTTGTACGCTTTCGGAGAGCTTCATGTTATTCATTTCTGTAGACTCTTGCGAATAGACGTCGTTGACATTTGATGTCGTCTTAGCAAAATTTAAAAATGGTTTGAATGCCTCCATCTGCCTATATCCATTTTTTTTGTATTACTTGCCTCTTGTTCCGTTTTAGTTTTAGTGGTTCTAATATACTATAAGATAGATAAGATTAAGTACACCAATAGATAAGTGACTTGTCACGTGATTGTCATATAAGAGAAGGCTTGGATTGTCTTTAGAACTATTCGTGTATTTAATAAAATATGCCATCACTTCCAGGAATAAATCAGAATTCATCCACCCCGATGGAGATGCCAGTCCCAAGGTACCAGGTGCGGCTCCTGTAATCATGTGCTCCTTGAAGTGTACGCGAGGAAACACAATTGCAATTGGGAGATGATTTCCTGTAGCATTAATTACAGCACACGTTGTCACAAGAACTACCTTTTCTCCGCTCGTAACCTTGTTGACGTGCTTAACTCCTTTGGCAACAATCACTTCCCCTGAACAGTTTTGTATTTGTCAAAAGCTGGAATTTTGCAATAGCATTTCCATCGCAAACTATTTTGCCGTTAGTCTGGAAAGAGTATTTTCTAGTTTCGGGATCGGGAACATAACTACAATAGGTGCTACGCACTCTGTTGCATCATGCACAGGTTCAATTATGTCTAGTTGTAGTAAACGTTTGATTTCGCTCTCGAGTTTCTCCATTAGTGGATAGGGACTGGTCTAGGAACAGTTTGAGGCAAAAGGAGTGGCTTCCTCTTTTAATTTGATACTAACTTTCCCTTTGAACTCCCCAATCTCTTCAAAGATATTTGGGAATTCTGACTCTACAACACTGTACTGACTCTCTGTAACATTGTTGACACAATTAATGCTTGCATTTATAGTGCTTTTCAAATTGCAAGAAACTAACTTTTAAATCCTTAATACTTTTATTGCACCTCCGGTAGTAATACTCACTGAAAGGGTACGGGTTGCCTGCTTGCAGCATATGAATGCAGGGGCCGGATTGAGTAAAAATTACGGCACTATAAGGTAATAGTAAAACGCTATTTCAATTGTAAATATATATAATAAATAATATACATTAGGTTTATTTACAAAAAATAATAAGTGAGATATATGAAGCTTAACAATTAGTTGGTAATGCACAATAAAATTGTAAGTCATGTTTATATAAAAGTAGACCGTGGCAGTATTATACAATATAATACTTAATATACACCGTATTTCACAAATCATCATCTGATGTGATTGAGTCGTCTTGGATATCGATATCTGAGTCTGACTCTGAATTGTATTGCAAGTTTATAATTAACGGTGGTACTATATTATACATATCCATGTATTCGTTTTCTTTTGATATTGCGTGTTTAACGGCATTTCTCCAATTATCAGCAGTTATATGTTCCATCGCATTTTTTATGTGTGTTACAGTGCTTTCACTAAATTTAGGCGTTTGATTTGTTCGCCTTATGTTATTTTTAAGTTGGGCCCATATCAATTCAATTGGGTTGAAAATGCAATGGTACGGCGGTAAACGTAAAATTGTATCTCCTGCTTCTTTGGCTCTATTATCCACATAATAATCCTTCAAATATTCTTTTGTATTCATCACTTCTAATCTTGGTTTTTTGTATAATGCTCCTCATAATATAAATTATTTGCTTCTAAAAATTCTTTAATATCTTTCTTATTATTACATTTTGTAGGAACTTTATTTTGCTGTCGTGAATGATACGGGGCGTTGTCCATTACTATCCCACTACTTTCTGGTAAATTTGGCAGTAAAGTAATACAAGACCATTCTTCAAATAAGGATGAAGTCATGTCCTCATGGTAATCCAAGCTAGAGCATTTTACATTTTTTGCAGATAATAGCGGCTGCGCGATCCACCCTTTCTCTGACCCAGCGTGGAGAATAATTATTCTCTTCCCTCTCGAAACCGGCGCGTCCAACTGACACGTGGCTGAATTGTCTACCCAACCTTTGCGAATAGTGTCGTGGGTATCATACCACGTTTCGTCTAAATAACATATAAATCGCCCTTCCTGTCTATATTTTTTTATTGCCATCAAGTATTCGTACCGCATTTTCTGCAACCTCGAACTTTCCATAATTGTGGCGCGTTTATCTATAGTACAAAATTTAAAACCCGCTTTTTTTAACGTCCGCCACAAGGTTGTTTTTGAACATTGGATATCAATAGTTTCATCATTATCTTTTTTATGTAAGGACTCAATTGTAGGTACAACATTTTCTCTATACATGCAATATACTTGTTGCCTAATAATATCAATTTCATACTCTTTAATTTTTCTCGGTGCTCCTTTGTCACTTCTTTGCTTTCGAGGCTCTGCGTTATTTTTAATTGTCTTGTATATTGTTCCAATAGGCACTTTGGTTAATTGCGACGTTCGTTGAATGTTCTTGGTTTGTCCTTCGTTATTTGCTTCCATCAGAGTATTATAGATATTGAGAAGTATCTGCTTTGCATCTTGTGATAAATATTTTCTCTTCCGTGCTCCACTTTCATCATCACTATGCACATCACGATCACTAACACACTCAGCAAAAGGTCGCCACATGTTCGTGAAAATTCAAATAAGTATACAGCAATAAATGTTAACAACAAATGATAAGTAAACTAAATATTACATGTATATATACCTACCCCCAAGTACCATTAACAATAATTACAATTAGATGACAGAATATTAGTTGAAGTATTATTGCCAATATATCATTTGCGTAAAAGATAATCAGATAAAAATAAATGAGGCCGTAATTCATACTTAATACGGCCCGGCGATTCATATAGTGTAATTAAGCAGGTAAACAGTACTCTTCTCAAGAGTATTACTACCTGAGGGGCAATAAAAGCATTAAGGATTTAAAAGTTAGTTTCTTGCAATTTGAAAAGCACTATACATGTTTTGATAACTTGGAAACTTTTAATTGGCTGATGGTTTCCCTACTTAATAATGGAGAGATTAGTTTTTTTATGAGAAAGCTATTGACCGATAATTTTTGTTTGTCATGAATGAGTGTAATTGCTAGCAAACCACTTACTCAAGATGGTTACCATCTGGTCCATTAATTACCTTATTTGTATTCTTAATCTTATTTGCAAATCTAGGAGGGATTAATTTTAATAGTATATATCGGCCCCGGTTTCTACCAGGAAAATTAAGGTTTTCTTAAATTCTAATATTAGAATTGGTACTGTAAAGGAAGTTCCTACTACTCATGTGTCCTAAACAAATTGTCATCACCAGGAGCTACACTTACACAATAAACACTTTTCTTCTTTCTGCACATCTTCAGGAAGTGCCTTTTATGCCACAACCTCGGCAATAGGCATTCTTTGCTGGGCATTCATTTCTTTTGCTACGAAGCGGTAGCCTAAAATTAAATAAAGAAAAGATAAATAAAAGAAAGTAATTTACGCGTAGGTACGATAACGGTTTCCAGCGTTTCCAACCTACCTAGTGTTGCATGTAGAACATCGAAGGCGGCTTAGCACAGTGAAGACGGAGTCGGTCAGATGGTATTTCGTAGCGCCATTGATTTCCTTCTATATCTTCGAAAAGAATAAAGAGACTAGTTCTGACTGAAAGCGATCTCTCGTTCCTCACATGAGATAGCCAAGTTCCCACTCGCTTGCAACACTATCCTAAGAAATCCTAAGGCAAGCAGGTAGAAGAAAAGATACATAAAGCATGGGAAAAAGCTCAGACTGGAAGGGGATCATTACTTATAGCGGCACAAAACAAGAAGAGATAGCTGTACTGCAAGAGTGGAGCTCCCGCTGAATCACATGTGACGCAGCAGTCGACAATTTTCAGCGTTAGGGATCAGCTCCGAGAGAGCTTAAGAATGTTGGTGCTAATCTTTTGCAAGGAAACAAATCAAATGGAGGAATATAATTACCGATAACAGAAATTGCACAATCCAAAGTTACATTGGAACCCCTTTCTCCACATACAAATTCTTTCTATTTGTTTCTGTCCCTCTTTTGCTAATATTTTAGTAGGTTTTGGTACAGTGCTAATCGGTCGCATCGTAGTTGTAGATACTGTTACTCCTAAACTTACATTTCTCAAAACCAGGTTTTCAAGAGGCCAAAGAAAGTTAGCTGTTAGCCTTTGTTGAAGCCTACAGCCCTATTAAAATTGATGGCTAATCGTGACTATCTTATCAGATTATTTAAAGTAAGTGTTCAAAATATCCACCACGAGTATTAATACAAACGTCAACTCTTCGCTGCATGCTTTCGAAGACATTGCTTAATTGTTGTGTGGTTATACTCTGTACTGCATTGATAATTGCATCTCTCAGTTCTTCTATGGTGTGCATGCGGTTTCTATAGATCATATTTTTTAGATAGCCAACATGAAGTAGTCTAATGGATTTAGATCAGGTGGCCATTTGTGCGCTCTAACGACCCTGTCAACAAAAACTGTTGATCTTGGGAGGACTGTCGAGAGAGTAGTATGAAAATAACCTGCTTGAAGCTCATTTTGTCAACTTTCCTATAGACAATTCCAAAATTTGTTAGTAATGTTGGGCAGTTATGTATATGTTGCCATCTGTAAAGATCATCGGAATCTTCAAAAGGATCACTTTCTTCATGGGACGATCCAGAAGAAATCCTGAGAAAATTGCGGAGATAATACGGTATTTGGCAGCAATTCCGATTTTTCAATAGTATTTTCTTGCGCTAGCACACAATTTCTAGCAGCCTTCAATATTCTTTCAGTCCTAGTAGACATTTTGTCTTGTTACGTAACAAATAGCAGTTACTACTACTAAGTTCAAACCAAAATTGCCTAATGGGACAAGTAAGGTTATGTGCAAATAAACAATACTTTACTTTAGATAAAACACCGTGTACCACCGGTGGCACACGACGTCCACCGAGAATAAATAATGACACAGCCGTCATGTACCACCAGTGGTGCACTGTAAGAAAAACTGTATCTATCTACGGATCGCAGGAAAGAATAGAAATATTACTACGTCGCGAACGTGTTAAGTCGTTTTGAAAATGAATTAGAGAAGCAAAATATGTAGAATTAACCAATCTCACCAATGAACCAGTTACTGTGCGTTTTACTCTTTTATGCAACAGGATCATTTCAACAGGTAATAGGTGACTGCATGAACATTCATAAAAGTACAGTTTGTTGTTGCATTCACCGTGTATCACACCATATAGCACTTATGGCTCAGGAATATATTAAAATGCCAGCACTAGCAAATGACATTGCTAGTGTAAAGACTGAATTTTATAAATTATCCCAATTTCCTGTTGTCATTGGGGCTATAGATTGCACTCACATTCCTGTTAAGTCACCTGGAGGTGACAATGCAGAGTTATACCGTAACCGTAAAGGTTGGTTCGCTATAAATGTCCAAATAGTATGGGACGCAAACTTGAAAATTATGGATATTGTTGCAAAGTGGCCAGGTTCTGTGCACGATAGTAGAATATTTTCAAATAGTCTACTCAGAGCACGGTTTGAAGCAAATGAATTTGCAAATTCGTACATATAAATACTTGTGGAGGAGATAGCCATGATTTTAAGAACTGTAAATATAAGACTTTTAAGCGCAAGGAAGTGGGGCACCATAGACAAGATACTTAAATAGACAGGCAACTCTCAATACCTAAAAATAACACAATTGCGGTGAGCCATCTTATGGACAGATCAAAACACTCCTATTGTGGTTTGTAACTAAACTTAAGAAGGGAAAGAAAATGGGATATTTTAAATTATATTTATTTATTACTGTTGATAAAAAAATCATTTAATTTAGAAAACATGTAGAAACAAAAAATTTTTCCACATTTCTTCGAATAAATTGATGTTTTTATTAATATTATTAAGGTACATGTGTGTGATAACAAATTAGTATTATTAAAGTTCAAATACTTTGTGGGAGTATCCCAATTATATAAATTGATAATGTTTTGCCAGGACGCTCGTCGTTCTATACCTTTATAGGAATACACTCCAAGTCCTTCGTCAGCAGATTATTCCTTATGCACTTCATAAGGTGCGGATAATCAAAAAATGGTACAATCTCCTTGCCATCTACTTCAAAACCAAAAATTGTATATGGCTTGTTACTTCTAGAGTACTGCAACTTAGTTTCATCTACTAGGTGCTTGATTGCCGCTCGATTAGATGCCCCTTGGTCACATACTGTAGCAATAGGTTTTAGGCCACAAGAAAAAATACCACGAATAACTTTTTTAATTTGACAGACTAGATTTGCCGTATCCGTGCTACCTTCGCATAACATGAAAGCGATAGGCTGCTTCCACTTTTTATATATGTCTTGCGCCATAAATACCAAAGCATGGTCTGCTAGGCGGCATGTTGATTCCTCGCCGTAAGTGACAAATCCTTCCAAGATGTCCCTGGATTTATTATAATGCATACCAGGCTGAAGAGACACTTCATCACTTTAAATTTCCTATCACGTGGTTATTTAATCCCGGAATAAATGGTATTTTGCTTAGTAATGTGCTTAATGTACGGCGAGATGGCAGCGCGAATATCTTTCGCAAAACTCGATATCCTCTGGGGCTTGCTTTGTATAGTGACAACGCCAATACCTTATCATTGATTGTAAATCGTCTTCCTCTAGAAAATTTTCTACAACTTCTTATTTGGCTTTCTATAAATTCGTAAACGATTGGATCAACTGCATTTTCGATCTTTTTAAAAGCTTTGGCAGTAGCCAAACTGAACGCGAACAGAAAAATAAATATACACAACAAAAATAAAAAATTATTGTACCGCAAAAAAAGATCAGAACAATCTATAAACATCTACTCAACGAAACGAAATACAATAAATACGTGCAAATAACGGATGTGGACGGATATGACACGTGTCAAATAGCCACACCACGTCACATGCTGTAATGCGCAAGTGCCATCTGTGCAGCCCTCTCTTAACTTTTGATAAAAAATCCGCCGATCTGTCCATAAGATGGCACCACATATTTTTGATCAAAATTTTTATAAGGAGTCCCCATGGTGTGTGCGGCATTTAGCCAAGGTATATCGTCTTAATACTCATTATGTCAAATGACAGATGAATTGTCAGAATTGAAAGTAGATATGAAATGTCAGGATCTCGATTTTGTAGATGTATTTTCAGAATTCTAGTAACTAACCATTATGTTAAACCTATTCAAATAGAGGTATTAATAGATAATAAACCATTGTTAATGGAGGTCGATTCTGGTGCGGGAATATCTGTAATTCCTGAGAGTATTTTTAGAAAACATTTTAGAAATTGTATCTTAAAAGATACAAATGTTAGACTAAAGTCTTATAATGGTAATGTTATTATCCCGGAGGGAGAAATTATGGTATCAGTTGAACATAATCATATTGTTATTAATTAATATATGTATTTTTATGACCTTTTAACTTATCTTATTATCCAGATAGTTTTTCCACTTTTAGGTCAATAATAACACGCAATTCTAACAAAAGTCAAATTTATTCCATTTTAATAATTTAATTTATTAATAATTGTAAGTTAGTAGTTATTAAAAATGGTTCAACTTACTTACTAGGTATGTATTAAGTATATGAACTTGCAAATTCGTACATATTAGGGGATAGTGGTTACATGTGTACAAACTATTTTGGAACACCACTTGCTAATCCCTAGAGAGTGCAATTCTCTTATTAAACTATATTTTCTTAATTCAAACTCAGATTTCCAAATACATAATGTTTACAACTATTGTTATTATTATTACATCCTACTAAAAGCCTACTACTTAACCCTTAAGTACTAACACATGGAATTAGTTCCGGTGACACTAATATCCCGTCTTAGAGACGGTAGTTAAAAAAAATCATATATTTTTTGAAATCATTTATATTTGTCATCAATGATTCATTAGCACTATAACTATAGTAGAAAACCATTTTATCCCTGATTGCTGTTGAAATAAAAACGAAAAATCACAATAAAAGTTCGTTTCATGTTTTGATGGTCTATCCATCTTGTTGTATTTTCAAAAACAGAACACCCATAAAATAATACAAAAACATTTATTTTTATATTGAAACCACATACACACATCTAACTAAACGAAAACATTTTAAAAATAAACAAATAAAATGACCTAAAGTTGAGCGTTCTCAGCACAGTCCGCACAAACTTTTTTTGCACACTAAACAAATAGGTCTTTTACAATGATAACACACATAAGCCGTGCGTCTTTTTTTCTTGTAATGACAGAAAGGAGGAAAGATTGCTCTTTATAACTTCTCAAGTCTACTATCTATAGGTTGTTGGACTTCCTCAACACCTAGGATTTCCGATATACTCAATTTTAGTTTTCTGGTACAAATGGAGCTTCCAGCCTTCTTTTGAGATGTGGTTTCACAAGTTGAAATGCTATCTCTTCTATGAATTTTGGTCGTTCCATATGATTAACATTTCTGTAAGATTCGTAAAGTATGTGTGCATTTACCGTGCTAATATCAAAAAGTCTATAGAAAATAATAATATCAGGCTTGTTGGTTAGCGGATCGACAGATGCGTGGTGATGTGAAGACGAAATTAAAAGAACAGCCCTATTAATTTTTGTTGTATAGGAAAGGAGGGTCATATCTCTTGTATAATCGTATAAAGCAGTCCCTATTGGACCATTTCTTGCTGGTTGAAAAAGTGCAGGAATTTCCTTTTTGTTTTTTCTTATTGTACCAATACAAGTTAGTCCTCTTTTTTTCAGACCCCGAACAAGCTCAATAGATGTGAACCAATTATCAAAAGTCACTGATCTATTTGAATTATTGAGCGATTTCGTGAGTCGTAGGACTGCCTGTGTTGGTTTATTCAATTTCCTTTCCTCGTCTGATAGTCCATTTCCATCAGAATTTTTACCTGTATAGATATAGGCATTTAACAGATAATTAGTTCTGGCATCCGTGCAGCACATTATCTTTATCCCGTATTTTACGGGCTTATTGGGCATGTACATTTTAAAACGAGAACGTCCCCTGAAGCCCACAAGAATTTCATCAATGCATGCCGATTTGCCTATAACATAGCATGATTGGCAGTTGTTAATAAGAATGTTAAATATTTCAGAAACTGGAGCGGCCGGGTCCACTGCTATGCTTACATCCCTAGTTTCGGGGTCGTCAAATCGCAGACACGTTAGAAGAAAAGCACATCTTTCTTTTGACATTATGCATCTTATGATTTCCCTCCCAGTTCCGTTGGTGGCAAAATAAAGTATCCAAGTTTTCATTATTAGATTTGAATAATGACGTAAATGCTAAAAATCCCAAAAAGGCATAAAATTCAGTTATATCTAAATCCTTAAGCGTTGGTGAATTCCCGTTTTTGTATTTCGCCCTCTCTTTACCTATTCGTATATTTGTCCATCTTATAATCGTGTGACAAATATCATCACTAAACAACAGCCTCCACGATGAAATCACATCAGGAGAATCTTCAATATTTTTCGCAGCGCTTCGTAAACCAGGCAACTGCAAAACTATATTATGTTGTGGCCGTCGACCTCTATTAGAAGTTGCAGGTGCTTTAGACCATTTGAAGCAATTTCTGCCATAGTAATAATTTGACCGTCGCTCACAGTCTTCATCCTCACTTTCTTCATCCTCACTTTCAATGTTATTACTATTCTCGTCTATATTTTAATCACCACTAAAGGAACAAATACAGCTACAGACCATTATATTTATACTTCTTACCTTCAACTTCAGATTCTGAGTCATGATCACTTTTTTCGGCAACATTTTCGGTACAGTCTAATTCTATGTCACTATTATCAGTCTCAATCTCTTCCAACCACCTTAGAGCTGATTCCTCACACTTTGCGTCCGTTGTACTGATTCTTTGCTGGCTACTGTGTCTCTGATTCATCGTCCGGCAATAATGAAAGAACTTACGCTAACACTATCGCTCCGTCTGACAGACGGCATCAACAGTATAAATTTAAATATCAGAAGTATAACGCACTCTCTAACGTTACTTTTGTGACTGCTAACTTATATCATCGGGTAGTAAAATTACATTATTGGCCAAGTTTAAAAAGTACATAGATGGGGAGATGTCGTGTGTCCAACCATAACGTGGCGTCTGTGAGACGGAGTGTTAGTACTTAAGAGTTAAACAAACCTAACTATATTACAGAAACGAAGGTTTCCTGCATTGAGATCTGGTATGCAATTAAAAAACGAAAATACACAGCAGTGTTACATAATATAGCTAATAATTCCCGACAGAAAAATGAGATTGCAGAAGATGATAATGTATTTGACTTCCCTCAATTTGAAGCAATACAAGTAGAAAATAATATGCAAGCACGAAGAAACTATATAATTAACATCTTTTTTAATTGATTGTTTTATTACATCTTGTTTTCATAATACAAATACTCTAATTATATACATTAAAAATTATTACCTACATCACCTACTCACCATAATTAAGTATTCAAAATTGTTTTTTTTATTTTGGACTGTAATAATATTAATTTTAATCCTTGTTCCTTCTTTTTAAATTCTTCCTCGTTTTCAGCGATCATTAGATTTTTTTTAAGAATTTCTACCTCTAATTCGTGCTTTTCAATTTAATTTTCTTTTTCTAAAGAAAGTATCTCCGATTTTTTTTTGATTACATTTTGTTATGTAATCTTCCTTGTTAATAATATGTTTTCTTTTCGTGTTGCTGAAGGATGATACCTCTTCGTACACATCACAAAGTGTACGTTTTCGAGTAGGCGTGCTTGATTCGCCAATTCCTTTAGACGATGTTGCCATTGCTATAGTATCGTTGGAAATATAATCGTGATCTGTCATGTTATACAAATCATCATTATTCACTTGCTGTAGCTGTGGCTCTATTATAGAAATAAATACATATATTAGATATACAAGGCATACATTACTGTAAAGTCACTACCTTCAAAATATGACAAACTTGAGTCATAAGCATTAGACAGGGGATTAAAAGTTTCTTTCAACGAATCTAGTAATTTCTCCTCTGCGGGTACAATCGTTTTAATTATAAAAGGCTATTATTAAAAAAACATATTTTTTCATCAGCACATTGACGTTTTAACTTCTTTTTTTAAATTATCATAGAATGTTTGCAGCTGTTTGCTGGTACGAATCACATTAATGCCCATGGTATTATATTCTTTTGCGATGTTGTCCCAAGCAAAATTCTTTTGTTTATTAGAAATGCTATCCGTTCTTTTATTTTCTATTATATTCTTGTACTTCGTAGTAATATTTATTATGGCGTCCTTTGCAGCTTCAGTGTAATGAACACTTTTTATAAATTCCATTTTCAACTTTGTTACGTCTGAACTGCAAAGAGCACAACTGGGAACTGAAATTAATGTTTGCCCTGGTTTGAAAATCCCAAAAATATTTCTAACATGCATAATAATTTTACAAAGCTCTATTAAAAACAAATGTTTTATGGGACTCTTCCCAAAATCGTAATATAATTTACTTTGATCCCCTGACCAAACAGGGTTAAGAAGATCCTAATATAATGGGGTTCGCAGCCAAGGTTGTGGATTCTCAGAGAGAAATAAGATTCATTTATCTTATCCTTAAGCGTTCGAATTTTATTAAATTCTTCTTCAGAAGGTAGCTACAAAGTAATATTTGAGCAATAGGAAAAAAATAATACTAAATAAGAAAAGCTTACGAGCAAGAGTCGGCACCAGCCGTTGATACAAAATAATCAGCAGAAAACATTAAAACACACGAGTCAAACAGACTTGTAAAAGTGAAACATATGTATTAGAAACGTATTTAAAATGTAATTAAATTAAAACCCAATAAGACATAATGTCAAATGTTAAACCAATTAAACAGAGTTAATCGTGAAAATTCTGCGAAAGCCACATGGTCAAACCGCGGGAAAGTAGGTTTGCACCGAGAGGTTATGTGAAACTGGGAAAGGGGGAAAAAGGTTGTCAAAAATGAAAAATTACTACGTACGCCGCGATAAGCGAAACTGCGGAAAAATTAGCGGGAAATTCAAACGTCAATCTGAATCTATTATTATGATCGTAGAATTTAAATCTGGAGGTTCGGGGTTATTAACATGGTGATTCTTTTTATTAATGTTAAACAATAAGGTATACATGTCGCTAAGATTATCGATGTCGGTTCTAAAGTTCATGTTGTTATTAATGGTTTGTATAGAATACATTTCAAGGAACATACGTTTCCTGTAGTTCTTCTCAGTAGATATTATAGAGGTGCTATCAAAATCCATAATGTGTTTATTGTGGAGGCAATGAGATGAGAGAGCAGAATTCTCTGATAACTTAAAACAGTCCCTATTGAGTGGATAAATACGGTTTTTTAACCATTGACTGGTAGTCCCTATGTAAACGAGTTCGCAGTCACTACAGGGGATTTTATAAACAACGTTAGAACGTAGCAATAACGGGGTAGGGTCTTTTATCTTGGAAAAGATCGTTCCAAGGGTGATAGTATTATAAAACGCCAACTTAATAGAGGGATATTAAAGAATTAGCTTCTTAATCTCATCAGAACAATAAGGTATATAAGGGAATTTGACATATTTATATTCAATATTGCTATTGTTATTATTACTATTAATATTTAAGGACACAGGAACACTTGAAGGAGTGAAGACCGTGTTGGTTGGAGGAGGATGGGTATATTATTGATCTAACTAGGTTTTTGGGGTAACTATTCTGTAGAAAAAGTTCTGTAAGTTGGTTCTTGATCTTCTCATGGAACTGTGGCTGGGCAATTCTTAATATTCTATTCTTTAGAGCGCGTAAGACGTTAAGTTTCATTTGTATAGTGTGGTTAGAATAATAATTTAAATACCTACCAGAAG
Organism: Popillia japonica; assembly: GCA_004785975.1. Classification (NCBI taxonomy): domain Eukaryota; kingdom Metazoa; phylum Arthropoda; class Insecta; order Coleoptera; family Scarabaeidae; genus Popillia; species Popillia japonica. The sequence continues at coordinate 65 of SMLS01031277.1, read as the reverse complement.
ATGTAGGTTTGGTGTACTACCCAAGTAGCACCGAATATTTCAAAAATATTTTGTGGTAATGTTTG
>SMLS01031273.1:0-11699 GCA_004785975.1 Popillia japonica | reverse complement strand
AATTACCAAATCTATATCGGAAACTTTCTCAAATAAAGGATGATCCACAAAATGCTGTACAATCCATTCATGTAAATCTTTAACATCGGTAATTGTATAAACCAGGCCTCCTTCGCGCAATACGTATCCATATTCAGCTAACAACGACTTATTTATAATCCTCCATTTATACTTGGCTTTCTTAAAATGTGGATCCGGATACAAGAAAAACATCTTGCTCAACTAAAGCATCCGACATATGATATGTTGTCGATTTCACATATTAACAAATATAAACAATATAACTCACCTGTGCTTTCTTAAAATAATTCGGCAAATATTTCATGGCGTTCGTACGAACACAGGCAATATTTTGATACTCTCCTGGTTGTTGCAAACGTAAAGCGGCTATTCGATCCATAACATAATCGGACACCTTAACACGGATTTCCATGCCCAAAATTAATTTGTCGGGGAATAGAGGTGAAAGGGTAATAAGAAGACCGCCATATCCGCAACCGATATCCGCAAACTCCACTATTCCTTTATTCATGCCGTTACATTTTTCTGGATAAAATTTAGACCAATCCATCATATCCGGAGACTGCGGACTAAAATTTCGTTTTTTCAATAAGCCAACATTTTTCAACAATAACCAATTCACTTACTAATCTATGCAATGATCTGCGATCGGATTTGAATGCGCTCTTTGTCTGTAATAACGTTTTTGTGGCAATAACATCGATTTATTATCCATCATGTAGCTTTATTCTCCTATCGTATACATGGCCAGGCCAATAAACACAACAGAATTGAGGTTATGTTAAATCGAACCGAAATGTATTATGTACAATAAGATTCTGCCTTTTATTAAATTAATTTTATACTTTGTTAAAACTAGTATTGCATGATTAATGCAAGTTGCGAAAATTACAGAATAGTTAGATTCAAATTGATTATTAAGTATAATTGTATAAGTATTTAAATCGATTTAAATTTCCCGCTGCAATCTTAGCTTAGGGTTTGTTCAGCTATACGGCGAAAATATGTGGTAGTAATTTCTCGGAAAAAAATACAATTCATTAATTGTGCCGATTAATTGCAAAATGTACAATCGGCTACGTTACACTTTGTATTTTAGAAAAATATACGAGATCTCTATTGATGACTCTAATTACAATAAGCGATACTGTTTTGGTTCTGATCCGCGCTAGGAATGTTTTCATGTGAATGTGGAAGTAATCCAGGTTAACCAGTTCGCTTTTTCTACATTCCTCGAAAAGTGTACGTATACAAGAAAAACATTTTTATCCAATTCCTATTATTGTCGAAGATGATCTCTTTCGAAAATGGCTTTTAATTTACGTCGTTTAGCAATTACGACGATATTTACGGTTTCGAACCCGCCATTTTGAAAGACCCTCTGGCGTTTGCTTGTTTGTACGTACGCGTTTAGTTCACAATTCTTGTTTGGTATTTTTAAAATGCTCGCGAATATTACATCTAGTTACGGCGTTTTTTACTTGACCTCCACCACGAAACCTTTTTTTTACTATTTTTAAGGGAATTCGCAAACATTATGCGTATAATTAACATATTTATAAGTTCACATTCTCCAATAACAGAAACTGTGTTTCGTCTAACCTTACTTTTATAAAGATGTTGTTTATTTAAGGTGAAATATGGTCGAAGAGGAACAAACAGATCCGCTGGAAATTACGAAGAATCCCGAAGTTGTAAAAAGTAAGATGCGATCATATATGTAATGTATGTATTGTTATTGTACAAATTAATTGCACATTACAGCTGCTCAAAATGAACTCAGTAAAGTGGATGTCTTGGTGTGTGGCGAATGCCACGAAGTGTTTCATTTTATCGAACAGTTTCAAGAACACAAAAGTAGTGATAAGTGCACAAAAGAATCTGTACTCAAAGATGGAGCTCCTGTAAATAGTAAGTCACAGTTATGGGGTTTTATGTTGTGGAAGAATTCGAAATTTAAATCTTCAAGTACGGACGACAATAATAGCCAACCTTCATCTTGGAACGTATATCAGTTATGGTGCAATTTAGATCAAACTCAAAAAGATTCCTGGATTGCCGCCGGGAAAAGTTTGCAAGCCCTTTACGCTATTACTGCAGGGTCTACTGTAAGTACATGCACACTATATGTTGTGAGAAAATGTGTCGTACATTTTTTGCATTCTAGCCTGGTAACAAACAAGGCAAAATAAAGCTATTAAATAAGAAAAGTAACGATGAGGATGATTTGGATGAGTCAGGTAATAGTAAGTAGTGTTTTAATTGTTGTGTAATTTGTTTTTTATTTTTCCTGTGTCGGTTATATAGAAAATCCTTTATTGGAAAATGATCCGCTGGCCGATACGGAATCTGATTTAGATCTGGAAGAAGAATTAACCAAACACAAACTACTTAAGGATGCGAAATGCGAGAATGGCGGTATAAAAAAGACAATTTTAAAACCGGTAGAGTTAAACAGTGATGTAACGATATTACCTAGCACTAAGATGGTAATAATACAATGCACACATTACATCAGAATACATTGTTTACTGCTTTTTCTATCATGTAATTAGAAAGGTCCGAAGAAGGCAATCCGCACCCACGAAGGCAAGAAGAGGGGTGAATACGCCGTGGAGAAGATTGTTTCCAAAAGATACAATCCTGGAAAGAAGACACACGAATATTTAATTAAATGGGAAAACTTTCCGGAGTAAGTTGTTTCAGTTTTTATACATATAAACAAAACATACCTACAAGGTACCTACATACTTTTATATCGATCACATATATAAAAAAAAATAACAATTGGTTTTAGAATTGCCAACGCTTGCTAATTTTCGTTTTCTGGTGTTGTTGTAGTGATCAGAATACGTGGGAGCCCGTCATCCATTTAGAAAGCTGTAAACAATTAGTCGACGAATTCGATAGACATTTGGCGCGACTGAAGGCTCAAAAAATATCAAGAGGTTCGCTCGTCCAACGTAGACCGCACAAGAAAACGCTACCCGAGAAGAATCCCGATCTGATATTAACATCCACCGGTCCGGGGTAAATATAATCGATTCTGATTCTCTGTTCGCTTCGTTTTCCCCTGAATATTTATTTGTCTCGTTTGTTTATTTTGTGTTTTTTTGTTTATTTTGGCAAAATTAGAAGACCCCAGCGTACCAGCAAACAGAAAGCCTTAAATCAGGTCAAAGTATGGTGCGGAAACATATCGGACGCGGACGAGAGCGGAACCGGTAAAAGAGCGTTCAGCGACTCGGATTCCGATTCGTTCGAGAAAAAAATGAAATTGGAGGAGGAAAGTTCGGATTCGGACGACGACGTTCGACCGCCGATCACCGTGCGCAAGGTGGTAAAGACGGCCCTGAACGGCATCTCGCGCAAACAACCGCTACCGGAGAACATTTTGGTACCGGACGCGCACGGCGTCGTCACTATCAACCAGAAACAGTTGCCCGCACTGAGTTCGGGCGTCTACGTCATGTCGAAGACGGCGGGCATCATTAAGCTTGACTCGAACACTTCGAAGATAGCGGCGAGCGGCGGGCACGCCGTCATCAAGGTCGCCCCTAAGATCGGCCAGACGAGCATCAAGGTCGTGAAGAGGGGCGATCCGACGTCGAACGGTTCGAAAGCGCCGACCATCTTGAATTCCAAACTGAAGCCGATCATGAAGCCGATCGGAGCGAAGGTCATAGCCCACAGACGACCGCCGACTACGGCAGCTATCATCAAGAAGACGGAACAACCGCCCAAGATCGAGACGATAACGTCGGTCGAAGACGACGATTCGGATGGCCTGGAAGAGTTGCCGTTTCCCACGGATCTACCACTGCCGGAACCGGACAGTCCACCTGGAGAATTCACTTTATGCCCGTCGACCGGAAAGATATTGGGACAGGAGTATCCGACGGAGGAGGACGAGACGAAAGGGACGATCGCGATCAAGCAAGAGGCGGGCGACGCGTCCGCGACCGCATCGAATCAGACGACGTCGAACGACTTGGACGGTTCGCTGGACGTTCTGAACGAATTAAATTGCAACATGTTGGGAGGGTCGGCGGGAACGACGGCGACGGATCCGGACGCATCCGTTAAGATGGAAATCGGGGAGCAGCCGTCTCGAAGTATCGAAGCGGCGAGCGGGCCAGATGGCCAGAGGACGAAGGAGGACGCGGCTGGTCAACAGCGGACGGACGCGTCGGTCGCCGCTACGATTAAACAGGAGGAGATTGACAAGACGCAGTCGATAGAGGCCGCCCTGAGCGCCATGGAAGGCAGAGACGAGGATGATACATCTGCGTCGGCGGCTGCGAGTGCCGCCGGCGCAATGTCCGCGTCGAGTAGTAGTACATCGTCGATATTGACGACGGCCCTCAGTAATGCAAATATCGAACCGAGCACGCCCTCCCCGACGCCTCAAACATCGATCACCACCACCATGACAACCACGCTACCGGCTGGCGTCACGCTACTGAAGAAATCCGAAGTGCCGGAGGCCATCCGACAGAAGACCGCCATGAACAGGCATATCATAAATAGAACGATCGTTCCGAAGCCGGCGCCGCAAGCGATCATCACCAGAATCACTCCCGGCTCGGTCAACAGGAGTAAGCAACAGCAGCAAATGTTGAATAGCAGGCAGAAGATCGTAGGCGGGCCGCCACCAACCACGATCAGGAAGACCATCCGACAGACGTATTCGAACAAGAACAGCCCGAATATGATCAGAAAGATAGGTGGCACAGCGGTAGCTACGTTAGCGACGACACCTGTCGCGGTCGTAAGCAGAGAGACGACGGCGACGTTGTCGACGAGTACCAGCATAAGTACGGAAAGCTTAGTGGAAACGCTGACTTCACCGGGGCCGTCGGAAGTCATCAATATGCCCTTGCTAACGGATCTCGAAGCGCCATCGACGTCCGCGACGGAATTAGCTACGGAAACGACGGCGGCCGAGACAGCATCGGCGACGGCGGCGCCGCAATCTACCACCCTGCAATCGTCGACGAGCGAAACATCGCTTCCCGCAATCTTGAACGAATCCGATACGCCGTTGCTGATCACCGGCGAAGACGGAACCATATATCAGGTGGCCGGGCAGAACGAGGACGGCCAGACTATCCTCATCGCCCAGGATGCCGACGGCCAACAGCAATGCCTTCTGGTGGCGTCGGAGAGTACCTCCGAATTGAGCGAACAATCGGTCGTGAACGCTTCGTCGCCGGCTATCGTACAACAAACACAACAGGAGCAACAACAGTTGGAGGAACCGATGGTGATGGACACGATAGAATCGGAAAACGACAACGCCGAAGATTCGCAAATCGTCGCGCAAATCGTTAGCGCTCAACCGCCTAGTCCCGGTAAGTAGTCTATTCTATAAAGTACATAATACCTATTTGATTTCATCACATTTGCAATCTATTTCTTATTCTATACCTATAAGTACCTATTCAACGGATTTATAATAAAATTACTAAATTGGATTTAAACAACATTGTGATATGTCGCTAACGCATTAAAACTCACGTTATGCTTTACATACCTTTCCTATTGCTACTTCCTGTATACCTATACACATTGCTACATTTACATACTCATGTATTCTATACATACTATCTCTTCGCGTACTCGCTACACTCATCGTTCGATGTTCGAGGAAGTTGATGCGCCATTACGCAATACCTACATATATTGCACTTTTTCTAACGACAAAGCATTATACAACATTACGCTACAATTAGCCAAACGCGTTCTTACACTACAACATCATAAAATATTGTCGAGGGGATAATCTGTAATCGTCAATTACCATATTGTTGAGAACAAAATTTCGTATTCGAATATTTTTTTGGGAAGCAATCACTGAGTGTTGTTTTGTTTTGCAGGTGGTACGAGGAAAGTGGTGCTGATGTTACCCGATGGTAATTTAATGATGACGGAGGTTACGGCAGAACAGTACGCCGCATTAGAATTGGACAAGTAGCTTTCCCCCTCCTCCTTGATTCGTTTGACTACTTTTTCCGGTTCCCCTTCTGTATTTTTATTTCTTTTCCTTTCAAGTTCGATTCTGACTTGTTGTGAATAATTCAAAGATTTGCTGCAATTCTTATAAGTAATATATTTGTATATGTTTTTTCTCTTTCTTTCTTTTTTTTTCTTTTCGCCTTTTGTGAACGAGTACAATCTTTATAGATAAAAAATAGAGTTTTTGGTTTTTGTGTATGTATTGCAACAACAACTACAAAAAGCGAATAAAATTGATGCCGATTCCTTTATCGAAATGTATTTATACTAAATACATAATAAATTCTATCATTATGATTTTATAGATGTAAGATAGTTTTACATGTAATGTAGTTTTTAAATATTTTATTGAATAAATTTCAATTTCGCTATTTATCGACTAATATTATTTCATTCCTTACATATATTGTTATTCCTATTCTTATAATTACTCATTATACATACAATGGAAGAGAGAGATAAATATAGAAAACAAATAGGTATGTTAACATTTTGGTATTTCTTCCGAGAATATTGAGCATCAACTGCACTATATACACTCCGGATGCTTCGCCGATTTGTAACATACGAGGTAGTTTTTGTGTGTTGGGTTGTTGTCACGTTTGTCAATAAAGTCTATGGGTGGTGAAATAGTTTAGGTTTTTATTTAATAAAACGCGTAACACTTTTACATATATTTTATTGTAAAACAAACAGAAGTGATATTGGGTTACAGGTACAGGTTTTAATGTAATCCGGGTATGTGAAACTTCTCATCGTACGTTCCGGTTCCGGCGACATTGACGATTACGTAGTGATGAGGTATATGTGTTGTGATGGCTATCCATTCTTCGTACGTTTTAGGTTCGCTAAAATGAATTGTTTTTTTTTTATTTGTATGTAATACATATAATGAAGATACTTAGGAAAAGAAGTTTGGGTGAAATTTACCTCGGCGTGAAGAAAACGTTCAGATAATGCGTCCCGCCATTGCTTGTACTCGGTATGATTCCAATATCGGGTTTAATATAAAACTGTTTGATCCGATAACATTTGTAGATTTCGTATCGTAATTGGGGACCCGTTAGATTTTTTAAAATGACGATGGTTTTCGCTGTATCGCCGATGTACACATTGTCGAATTTAATACTGGCTGGGAACACCCGAAATAACGGATAGAATATCTTCATATCTAACGGGATGATCTTGTGCAAGTGTCCGTTTTGATAGATGTTTAGCAATCTCGATATAGTCATGGAATTTTCTTCGAAATTCGGACGTAACGTTGCTACATCTTTAGCGGTTCTTATAGTTTCTACTAGTTTTAAGATGTCTTCGCTTAGAAACGAAGCTTCGATGGTCAACTTAAAAGAAAAATTATGTTTTAATTACGGTTTTGTGTGTGTGTTTTCTTTTTCGTTCAGACGACAATAAACGGATGGACGACGTACCTGCATACATTCTCTGGGCAATAATTCGATGCAGGTATTGGGTTGCGTAAGCAACAACGTCGGCGTCTTGACTTCGCAAATACGAAACGGTTTTTCGGTCTCGACATAAACAGAAGTTGGGTACGTGTTGTTATTCCTTAATACCAGCGTCTCCTGAAACGAGAACGATTCCTTCTCCATGATGTTAGCGGCGAACGCTATTATGTCGATAGTTTTAATCGAATCGTCTATTTCAATATTTGACGCTACAATCTGTAGCGTAAGACGTACTCTGGTGATCGGTAGGTTGACGTCCGCAGGTCTCGTTAAAATATTTGACCCATGCCTGTCAAAATAAATTCCACTGAATTTCTGGTATTTACGTAGTCTACTTACGTACATATGACGCGTAGGTACGCGAATCAAGCCGGCCAAATTCGCTTCGATCTGTTTCCCGACGAGATCACCACCGAATTTATCGATCATAGCTGTGATCTCGACGTAACCGTAACTTTGCGGTTCGATGTAAGACAGCAACGGTTCAATCTGAACGTCCCAAGTTTAATTTCATTATTATTAAAAGAGAATTACAATGGATGTGCCTACCTATCTGTCTCCATTTACATACATATATATACATACATACATACATTTATCTATTCCGATTTAGTTCTATTTCAAAAAGTCTTCAAAACTCGATAATTTACCGACCTACATACATAAATACATATGTAAGTATATGTACGAAAGATCCATTAATAAAAAAAATCTCTATTTATTGAAATTAATTAATTTTTCTATACACCTCCGACTCGAAAAAAAAACCTACATTATAGAGACGCCTTCATTTACTCTTATCGTAATTGAACGAAATTTTATTTAGAACTAAAGCCACTGCCTCCGTATGTACTAGTAAACGTATGTAAGTACGCAGCTAATATCTACATCTATAATACCAATTGCCGATAAGTAAATACGTATGTATGTACCTACTTACTTCAAAATGACAAGTGTTAGGTTCGCCGAAATATTTGTTCGTAAGGAACAAGTGACCTTTAACCAATTCTTCGGAGAATTGCAATAATTCAGTATCGGGCATGTCGAACAGTAGACTGAAAGCCTTCCGTGCGCCGTGAAGATTAACAAACATATGCCAAGATATGGTGAGCGGTACTACGCTAGTGTTGATTACTTTCAATCTGCGTGTCACCTTCTTCGATTTGTACGGTACGGTACCAAATCTAAAAAACCGTATAAAGAGAACAATATCGTGTCGATTGTTGAAAAGCCTCATCATCTACCTGATTGTAGGCTCCTGACGTATAGAATTTTGCGCCATAGGAATGGTGATAGGCGAACCGATCACTTCCACCAACAAACTCGCGCAGAACGGTGTCAAACCGCTTATATCGATGACGATCTCGTCTAAATACAGACCCCAAGTATTGGCATACACCCAGACGTCAATTTCCATCTGTCCACGGTTACCTATCACGTTCCCTACCTGATCCGTTTTTATTACGATTCCATTATCGGCAATTTGATCATCCCATAAAGCTATAAATCATACAATTATGTATGTACATACATACCCACATACATATGTGTGTACTGCTTAAAAGTTACATGTATGTACCTATGTATGTACATATGCGAATTAGAACAATACAAAAGTATGCATTTTAGCAGTTAGTATCTACAACTTACTTGATTTAGCCATTTTCATTTCGGCTAGTAACTCGTTCAATTTATTTTTTGGTTGATCGGAAGCGTAAAAATGAAGTACCTCGACGTTTATAATACCGGAACCCGGAGTCATATTCACTATTTTGATCGTCTTCTTCACGGCTGTAAATATATGTAGGTATGTATGCACTTATCAATTAAAATAAGTATACCCAAGATACACATGCGCAGGTTTAAACAATTTATTATTTTTACCTTCCCCGTACCTACATATGGAATACATATGTATGCATTTACCTGGAAAATAATTATGTACATATAGTAGTATGTAATACTATAATAAAACGCTACTGTGCACTTTACCGTTACTTCTGATCTACCGCACACTGACATACGTGCAAATGTAACAGTTAACGTGTACCTACTTACGTGTGCGAAGCGGTACGGCAGCGAACTCGATCCAATCGGTTTGTACTACAAGTTCCGGTCCGAAAAATTTCTTAAATGTTGATTTTAGCGAAGAAGTTTTCTCGACAATGTTCACATTGCCGCTACTGCTGCTCCGCGTCACATTCGATGTGGTCGTCGTCGTCGTAGTAGTCGTCGACGTATCTTCAGTAATATAATCTGAATTATGAATGGCGTCTTGGGAGGCGGTCAACTTGGCGAAATTTCCGCCTCCCGATGCGGTCACATCGAATAATGTCATAAATTTATCGATATCGTTGAATTGCTCCTCGTCCTCGAATTGTTGTTCGTAAGGCGGCGGTTTGATCTCGATAATTTCATCGCCGATGACGGCAGATGATCCTCTTGTGTATGCGGTAGTCGTCCGAGACGAAGTACATTCTTCGCACGAATCATTAACGCCCACGTCGGTACTGTTGTAATCTTGAAACTGGAATCGGCATATTCGCAACGGTATCGGGAATATTGTAGGCATAGGTACCTTATAAATGCATGTGTCGCCCTCTTCACTCATCTTTACTTCTTCCACCGGTTCCGGAACTATTTGCGGCCATACCACGGCTTTGTAATCTTCTTTGTCGTCTGGTAGGAAAATCGTAACGATAATGTCGCTCACTAAGCACATCAATTTCACCAGTTTCACTTTATCGCAGCCTAATATGAATATCGGTATGTAGACGTCTTCGAAATAACCCATCGCATTCGCGGTGATTTTCACGTCGATTCTACAGTTTTCACGTACCTTTATGATCCCTTTTGCAACAGGAAAAAGACAAAAGTACTCGTATCGGATGTCGATCACACGATGCATATAATATGTAAATATGTATGTAGGTACATGCGTACATACCTATATTCGGCGTAATTTGAATGTCGAAGTGGGACGCCGAAACACCCGTAGGTTTACCGAATGCATAAATCAAAACGATATTCCCGCTGTTGTGCAAACATATCTTGGAATCGACGGGCACGTCGACGTAAAGCACATCCTCCGGACAAAGGATCGGCATCTCCGAAGTATCGGTGTGCAAAACACCTTCCGGTTTACAAACCTGCAACAACGATGGGTAACAGAAGAGAAATAATCCGACCGTGTACGTTTTATTTGTGTTTTACGATGAAGTGTACGCCGCAGACGAAATCGGCCTGTTCGTGTTTCGCATAATTCGTGTACAATTTTAAGTAGGACAACCATTCGCCACAGTTGCGCGTATTCGCCGTGTACTCTACGTTGCATGATTCGCCCTGATGTAACGTTCCATGATTCGGAACTACACATTCGGAAAATGCCGTGCCGACCACCGTTGGATCTTCTTGCAGTAAAACTATGTCCTCGGCAATCTTCCATTGGACGGTGTCCCTGGATGTGTTCTGGACGAGAAAGCTACGGTTATACACGAAATTCTCCATGACATGGCCGAAATCGATCGTCGCTATGGATAAAATTCCGCGCGGAATTATCACGTTAGCTTGGATGATAAAGTGAATCTTTAGAGCGCCATCCTTAACGTACAAGCTAGAATGAAGATGAGAGATTAAACTGTATTGATTTCTATTATATACATATTATGTATAGGGTGAATGTGTGGATAGCGTTAGTTTTATTTACAGGAACTCTTCGTCGACATTGTCGATATCGGTTCTCGTAACGAGTAACTTGCATTGCATCGAATCTTTTAATTCGAATGAAGTCGGGGCGATTTCAACTTTTCTGTTGTGGGTGTGGGCAAACCACTCGCACATTAGTGGGAAGCTCGTGTTCGAAGTTACCGTAATTATTTGTTCGCAGTAAGAATCCGAATTCGACCTAGAATCAAACGTGACATAGCGAGAATGAAACAGTAGGTAACCAACGAAACGACTTACGATAGTTGGAATGGCACATTTAACGGATTCGGCTCGATGACGACGTCGATTTCTTCAACTTCGCATAACAATTCTATTTCCCCCATAAGAACATCGACTAGCTAAAGAAAATAAATAAATTTCTACACGTCATAATATTATTCAGTGGCTTATTTATTAAGTAGGTAGGTAGGTAGGTAGGTAGGTACACTCATGGAAAGTAAAGATTGGACAGTTTCCATATAACAACGT
>SMLS01031265.1:0-10125 GCA_004785975.1 Popillia japonica | reverse complement strand
AAAAAAATACTTAACCGACGAGGAATTGCGAAAAATTATACGAAATAGTGATTCAGAAGGTGAAGAAGTTATAGAAAGCGAAGACGATGGCTGGCAAAAATCTTCTGTAGAAGAAGAATTATCAGATCCTGAAGAAGCAAATATAGAATCAGAAAGCAGTGGTAGTGAGCATTGTGTGCTATCTAACAAAACGTTCACATGTAAATCATGATTTGAATAAATATCTAAACCACCCAAGAGCTCGAGACGAAGAAGTCATAACATCATTCAGGCAAAGGTTGGTTTGCAAAACGGGAGTAAAAAAATTACAGGAATCAAGGATGATTCTTTGTTATTTGTTCCCAAAACTATTATTGGACATGTTTGCCAGTACAACAATCAATTTTCTAGAGAAACACACGACAATTGGGCTCAAAAACACCCTGACAAGCCTAAAAAATATCATTGAAATTTTAATAGCATCTGGAAGAAATCGAGAAAAGAAACCACAACTAAGAAGACTCTGGACAGTAAATGAAATTTTCAAGCAACCTTTTAGACATACATATACAGTTTGACGATCGCACAACAAGGGCACAACGTATTACTAGTACCAAAAATCTATTAGAAGCAATCCAGACTTTTCGTGTGTACATGAAAAGCAAGCCAGGTCTTTATGAAATGGAAAATTTGGGTTGCTGCAGACTGTGAAACGTCATATATTCTGGAGAAATGCAGGATAGAAAAAAAGAAGTCAACCAAGGGACATGGGTTGTTATGGATTTAGTTGCACCATATTGCGGATCATGGAGAGGCACAACTATGGACATTTTCGTTTAAATAGAGATTCCCAATCCGTTCTTGGCTCATTGTAGTAGGGTGCGATTTTCGTCCTTATTTGGCTTTACAGAAAAATTGACTTTGTGAAGTATGTTTCGAAAAAAAGTCACTTTTACTGCTTTCTTCGCAGTTCAATGGCGCCGGCATAAATCACGGGGAAAAGAAGAAACCAGATAGTTATATTAAAATGCAACTAAAGGTGGCGTTGACAACGGCGGCAATATGACTAGGGAGTATTTGCGTGTGCGTTCTATCAGAAGACGGCCATTTGGACTTTATATGGAGATTTTAGACATGGCAGCTTTGAATGCATATCCCTTTCAGCCCCGCTTCTGGACCAACTGTCCGAGAATTTTATTTTCAAAATTTTCTTAGTTATTAGACCCGAATTAAGAGTTATTGAACATTTCTAGATATCGCAAGATGCTTATAAGCAACTTTGGGCCGTTAATTAGGATCACCTTTTTTGGTTGCTTCGATTTGTCAGCGAAATGGAGAAATTTCTTTATTTTTATTTATTTAAATTTATTTATTTCATTTATTTAAATATATGCGCACAGCAACAGGACAAGCCCAAAATACGCTGCGCCGTTTACAATGATATACTTACATATCAATATACATACTTATATACACACAGACATACACACATTTTATATAGTATCAGCAATATTAATGTTACATGAATTAAATGAAATTCTTATCTATCTTATCTATTCTTCTATTCTTTCAAATCTGGTGCGTGGCATCGCATCGGTTATCGCAGTCAACTTTAGCTCTTGGGACGATGCCATTTTGAAATTTGGAACATGAATGACGCTCAAATATCGTCGAATTTCTTCTTTGGTTCTTTCTTTTACAACCAACTCAACCAGTGCATCGTCAAGAAACGAATTGAAGTATTCTATTGGGCTATTTGCCAATTGAATATATTCCAACGACTTTTCTGATGCTGTGTCCTTGGAATCGAAGAGATTTTTGCCACCAACGTACGTAAGACAATTCTATTGGTTCCATGACGGGCTCAGGAATCTCTGGACTCTCTTGATCATGTGCGTCATTGGTGATTTCTTCTATTAGGCCTATCTCAATTTCCTCACCTATCTCAAGAATTCCTTTCAAACCAGTCTCCAGTCTCTGTCTCTCTTCATCATCTTCAAACTCTAGAACAGCTTATATGTCCGCCGCCCAAAGTCCTTTGCGTGATTTTGCACCACCCTTGCCCAAAGTTGCTTATAAACAACTTCAATAAACAAAAAAAATATTGCTCTTTAACAATTAACTGTTTTTAACTTCTACTTTTTTTTAGTTGTAATTTATTTGCTAGAACTGCGTTGTTATTTTTTAAATTGTTTTTTAATTGTTTTTACTTATTTTTTTTACTTTTTGCACTAAAATTTGAACACCTGCGTTTCTCTAGACTCCATACTGATTAATGCAACATAGTTATGTTGATAGTGATGCTGTTGAACCAACGCTGTAAGTGCTCTAATGAATTTGTAACGATTTTTTTAAATTAAACGGTACTAAAAATCGAAGTTGCTTATAAGCAACTATGGGGCCGAAACAAATATATACTGTGGATCGAAAAAAAACCGAGTTGGCAGAAAAATAACAGAAGTCGAAGGAAATCATTTCTAATAAAATTATCAATGAGATTAGTCGAAGAAAACGTTAGTGGTAAGTTATAGTTTTTCCGTATCGATTACAAATAATCAATTATAACATAATTGTGTTCTAGTTCGTAGAAATTCAAAGATCCCTTTTCACAAATATGTGAAGTTGGCTTTGGATATGTTTCCCAGAAAACAGATTGCAATTTTTTCCGACAGTCTGGTAGCTACAATGGCACTATCAGACTTACTTAGGTAAATTAATCAACCTGAACAGAGATAGACAGGTTAGCGTTCTGCGAAATAGAGATGAGCATCTATAAAAAAGAATTCAAAGACATGCAGAAGACACCCAAAGGTATTCTTCGGAAACTTTAACTTTTTCATAGGGTAGTGCCACCTTGGAAGACACATGGCAGGGATAGATTTGAAATACAATCAACAAAATTGCTTAACAGAAGAGGATATAAGAACAAAATATCTAAACATTCGAAGAAGTAAGGTGACATGTATTGCTTTTATAACTGTTTTAGAACCTTTCTAATCAGAACTTATAATTTCAAGCACACAGTACAATGCGAACGAATCAGGTTATTTTGTTGCGAAAAATCAAAATCAATAGAAGCAGAAACGGATGTGACCTGTTTGGTGAAAGGAATCATTAAACGGTAGGGTCCAACACGGTTTAGATTTATATATGAATAAGTCATGTTCGGAATTGAACAAAGGCCCCTTTTATCCTCGGCTTTATAATCGAGCACAAGTTATCTTACTTTACCCGTTTACACCGTAGGCTACAATATAAACCAGTTCTCAAAGACGGAAGGGATAGTGAATATAATACCTTGTTAACCATTATGTATCTTGCATGCATTTGATTAATGTAAATCGGTTATAATGGATGGCGTTGCATAGAAGTTAGTGTGACAAATTGTTTCGCCATCTTTTTACATGCTCTAAAAATGGATACAAGATGGTTTAGCGATAAAATTTACTTCGCCCTAAAGCCCTAAATCGGTAAAAAGTCCACGTCTGTTGCTGATAAGCTTACCCACCACATACATATAATAACAAAGAGAAGCCGGGCAAATTCCGTTTAAAAAACCGGGCGGGCGAACACCTTAAAAGTTGTTCCAGAATTCGGGATATTACTCTCGGCGAAATTTCACTACACTTCCTTATTTCCATCAATATTTACATACTAGGACGGGGTGTTTTACTTCAATTCAGTGTACGAAGTGTGGGCGGTTGTAGCACCCTCTAAAATATGGAAATGCCACAAGGATCGAATGTAACTTTAAGTGTAGTTTCAAACGAAGTATGTAGATGCTGCGAAGTTCTGAACAGTTTAAGCGGACAATTTGCTATCTCAATAAGCACCGGCTCATATAAATAACCTCCGATTATTGCAGATTTCACAATTCGTACCATGTAATGGAAGAGATATTTTGTATGCATTCTGCGCCCTGTATGAAGATGGCGGACATCCAGGTAGAATAAAGTTTAAATTTGGCGTGCATGATATTCAACGAGAACTGGGACGTTTAAACTTCCGATCGTTAGATGAATATGAAATTCGAGGTAATATTCCAGAGATAACTGCTACAGAATTTTTCCTACATAGTTTTGGAGACGGAGGATGGTGTGAAGCCCACATAAGTAATTATCAATGATTACTTTTTGCTTGCGTTCATGCAAGTATCTTTTAAACGACTGTAGCGAAATACCTGTGATGTCGCAATTATACAACTTTTGCAGCTTTTGACAGATCGATGAACATAGCAAGGCAAGCACAACCTAAGTCTACATCATGGGATATTTGATCAAAGAAAGTGTGTAGTGCAGTGTTAAAAGAGCGATACGCAAAGAATCCATGCTGGTGTTTCGTAAACAGACGGCAGGTGAGGAGTGCATGCACTGTGGGAACATAGACACTGTGGAGCACACTATCTTTCATTGCAAAAGATGGGAGGAGATATTAAAGGCAACCAGCAAGAAAATAGGGAAGAACTTAACACCAGGAAACCTTATGCTTACTATGATGGAATCCAAGGACCACTGGAGAACGATTCATCTCATGATCAAAACCATAATGAAAACCAAGGAAGAAGGTGAACGCAAAGTGCAGTCAGGCAACGACAGAGATGCTTAAGATATGAGGAAGAACTACTCGGCGACTTTGTGAAGTAGATATCTATTAAAGATGGTGCCATAAAGTATGCCTGTGATGTTTTAAAGGGTGGTTTTTAGTGGGTATACAAGGACAAGAGCGCGAGATTGCTGGGAGTCCCACACTACCATGTTACGAGATAGCATGCACATGGCGTCCATAAAGGATTTTCCACCGGCAAAATAATAATAATAATAATAATAATGCTTGTTTGGTATACTAGATGTGCATGTTTGGATAAGGTGGATGGATGGAGGTATAAAAAAAATAATAATAATGGCCTGATACATGGGAGTGGACTCTATGTGAAGGAATACTTAGATTATGGCAGCCCCTCGTCGTCATGCCACTAGATACGTCACAGTTTCTTACAAATGTGCTTTCATTGGCTTTATAAAACATCAGAGAAAACGCGAATAAAGACAACAGCCAACTGCAAAATTCCGAGGATCCCAAACTAAGGGCGACATGAGTCTGTAGATGTGACACCCATCACAACGCTAATAATCTTTTTTTCCAGTATAAATAATTTCTTCGCAGATGGGGTGCAACCCCAGAAAATAACACCATAACGCAGTCTGGATTCATCATACGCGTAATAGAGTAATTTTATTGACTGCAAACTGATAGCACAGTTTAGATTGGACCGCTTCACAGTGCTGCTCAAACTTAAGCCGCCCATCAACAGACAAACCTAGAAAGTTCACGCAGTCACTGTCAGGTATACTTCTACCGTTAAAACGAATGTAAAGGATTGAGGAAGTGTTATAAATACATAATAATATATACATAAATACAGTTGGAGCAAAATGTAGTAGACCTGTTTTAGCCCCGTTCAAGACAAGCCTCTTCCAACTACTCCGGCTCACGGAGGAGGTGCGAGATGCTCTGGAGCAGCGACAGTCTACGGGAGCTACTTTTCTGGACTACTCCCATGCGTTCGACTCAGTGTGGCATGACGGATTGTTCTTCAAAATGGCCAGATACGGTATCAACCCCCACCTGGTGGCGTTAGTTCGTTCGTACCTTACGGGCAGGACCTTTCGCGTCAGACATCAAGGCGTGTTCTCTGCACGCAGGCCTGTGGGAGCGGGTGTCCCACAGGGTTCCTTGCTGGGCCCCGACTTGTTCATTTTATACACGGCTGATATCCCACGGCTGCCGCATACGAGACTGGCGATGTACGCAGACGACACGGCGCTATATACGACTTGCACAAACGATACTATAGTTTGCCGGTGTCTTCAAAGCTCCGTTGACCTCATCGTGGAATGGTCACATCGATGGCGTCTCCAAATAAATCCGACCAAGTGCGAGGCTATTAGGTTCTCGCGGAAGATCAAGCCACCTCCCGCTCTAATAAACATCGAGGGTCAGCACCTTCCATGGCGCCCACATGTCAAGTATCTAGGGATCACCCTAGATACCAGGCTTCCGCCAGCACTTCACGGAGATTATCTCCAAGTTCTTACGTGCGAGGTCTCTCCTTTACCCTCTTCTATGTTATAGAAGGTCGTTGAATTTGAAAATCGAGCTGCTAATCTATGCTACGTTTCTCCGGCCGATACTCATCTATGGTGCCCTGTCCTGGTCCAGCGCTAGTAAATGGCAAACACGTCGATTAAATATCGTCCAGAACAGGGTGCTCCGTATGATAACCGGGGCACCCTGGTTCATGACTAATGCCCAGATCCATAGGGACCTGGAAATCCCCGCATTACACGACTACGCCCTAGCGCTGGCCAGAAGAACTTTTGAGAGGGCAGCTCGGTCGGAGAATCCTTTTATCGAGCATTTAGGGGAGCTCGACCCGGACAGACCTCCACCGCTTGTTCCGACGCGTCGAATTTTTGGAGACGCTTGATCACCTAGCCTGAAGGGGTCACAGTGGAAGATCCACATTCCCACCTTCCGAGCGGCCAGAACCGCTCAAATACTTGAGGAAAAAAAAGGTTAAAGGACCCAACTTTATTAAAATCGAAGCCCATAGAAGACAAGCCCATTCAACGAAGACTACTCAGTCATGCTGCTTACGATATTACTACACAGCACCGACGTTTGCGGTATCGATGCTCCAGATACAATACAACTCGTATCAGCAGCATACTGGGACAGTGAAAAGCAGCCCAAATGAGAGCAGAGATCATTCACATATACCAAACATACCAACAATATCTGCCCTCCTACTACCTCATCATGTTTACTATTATGCATATGCTGCGGTTGCATAATTCAGCAACAAAAACTATTCACAGGGAAATACATATAATTTCAATTTCTTCTAGATTATTAAACTACATTTAATACGTTTTAAAATAGACGAATTTTCCAAAAATCTTAAAATATTTTTTCTGAATCTAGTCCTCCGATGCTCAAAAGTGTTGGTGTTCCTAATTTTTAAAAATATTTAAATCGAAAGAAAGCTAAATTTGATCATAACACCCAATTAGTTACAAAAAACCAAGATATATCCATTAAATACGCAACAAGACTTCAAATAACAAAATGCAAGCTTACCTTCATACAACATACAAGTTCTAGAGTACCTCCATGCAACAACTGTTTCTCACCATACACTTGATCTCAATTATTTATGCTATAGCCAAGATACCAAAATCCGTACATCTGCCCAATATCAACTTAATTACACATTCCGCTCGGGGAATAATTACAAACATAAACTAAGTGGCTTACATAGAAACAATATCAACAATTTCGTTTAGCTAGTTATTCCACTGCCGTAATTAGTTTAACTCACATATTCACCATAATTTTCAAAGAGCTATCATCCCTCACCAAACACACAGCTCCATTTTAGAACCGACAGACCGTCTAAATAATTAATAACGTTCTCCTGTAAAGCTTGCGTTCGTTTCGCTCTTTCCAGACGTCACGATGCTAAATTATTTAGTTCTAGTGAGAAATTTCTGTCAGAGAGGAGCTTTAAAACATACCGACCATATGGGTGTGCAAGTATGTGCATGCCAGTAGTACGTACACTCGACTCGATTAGCGTTGCGCTCCGTCCGAAGAAGCTCCAGTCCGCGAATATTCAAGAGCGCTTGGTGTGTTGCCGTTTTGGATATGTTGCAGCCTCGGGCTAGGCTTTGATCTAGGTTGTTCAAGCGTTGGAGGAAATAATACATAATTAGTTGTAGCTGTTTGCAGTTATACGGTTTTAGAAGTATTGGCTGACATATTGTTATGATTATGATACTTCACTCGTATCCAGTTATCAAACATTAAAACTGCACCATATCTTCTTTGGAACCGGAAACTCGTAATGAGTTTATAGCGCATACAACCAATTTCAAGTTTATGTCAAATTATTTGTAGCTGTCATGTAAAAACATAACCTTGTTTCCGTGATAATACGACAGGGAGAAGGCTCTTTAAGTGCTTTTATCACTAAAGAGTGGATTTTCTGGCTACACAAGACATCCATCAGGCATTAACTCAAAGCTTCGCGCCCAATATTATTGCGCGTCAAAATTTGTCTGTGACAATTTCTATCTGTAGCATTCGATTTGAGTTGCAAAATACTGGCACTTGACCAGGTATGAAGGGTCAAGATCAATTGCAAAATAGTTTGAGTGTTTTTTGAAGATTTCTGGAGCTTTACATATTTTTATTATGTTCTCTAGGGAAAACTTTGATTGATGATGGTTTGGTACCTTCTGAAATTAATTTTAAGCCATTGCATATGAGGTTACTCTGCAGAATTGCCGATAGAATGCTGTATGCGTTTGCAAAAGAAAATAAATCAAAGCTCTGACGAAGTTGTTCTATTTTTCCCAAGTAGCCTAGGCCTACAACCATTGGCTTTGTTATACGCATATATCCACGAGAATCAATTTTGCAATAGTCTAAACAGAAAGCAGTTTGGATGTTCAGTCATCTCCTTCCTTTTCTTTTTCCATTTGGGGAAAATGATGCCTCACGATGGTGAAAATACATCACGGCCAATATAGGGTTGCGTCTGCGCAGCAAACGAGCTATAAGAGTACAGCAAGATAACTCTAGTTTGGGTGCCAGTACGCGAGGATATTGAAAGTAATAAAAAGGCAGATGCCCGGCTAAAGAAGGAGCGTCAAAGCCATTCACCGGACCTATACTACGAAAAGAAAGGTTCGTTACAGAATATATACCCAAATTTACAGAAGACCAAACATATGATCAATCTCGATCTGACCGAAAATGCTATGTACAGATTCTGTCAAATGGAAGGAAAGACAACACATTCTATGCAATTGCAAGGAACTAGTTATATTGAGGCTGGAATGCAACGGCGAACTGTATCGTGAAGACAACCCCGATAAAGCTAGAGGGGCTCATAAAAAAGATAAAGCCAGACAGGATCGTCTATAAAATAAAGATGCAGACGAGTATAATTCTATATCAATATTGACCTTGGGGTTTCGTAGGCTTTATGTGATTCCCATAGCAATCTATTCCCTACGATAAAGATTTCGGAAAGGAGAGATTGAGAGTATTCTGTTTTGAGCAGTCAACACCGTCTTTATTCTTAATCGCTTCTTGGACGCCCATCCTATAACATCTCGTTGACAAAACTTTTGAAGTCTGCAACTCACCCGACCTTCACTTCTGGAGCGCGGCGTGCACGATATTCAGATTGTTGTGACGCTAATGAAGAGAAAAAATAGCTTTGGACCCAGGAAGAAACCCTGCGGAATCCCAGCATGTATGTGCCTGCGACCGCAGAGCGAGTCATTAAATTTAATGGAAAACGTCCTATCGGCCAGTTAGACAAGTACTACCACCACACATTCGGACTTTTGTAGTTTGTGTGTGTGTGTATGCTTTACTACTTTCCCTACTTTTCTCTTGATATTTTCGTCCTCTTCCACGATGTCCTCATCTGTGGTTTTTTCTAGGCTTTGGACACTTTGTTAGGAAATGATCTTCACTGCTGCAATTGAAGTATCTTGATATTTCATTGCTCACGAATGAACGTTTCTTATTTTCCAGTGGCATATCTCGTTTTGCATTCTTCAGTTATAATTGAGCATCTCACAATTTGCCTCTTATACAATGCAAGAGTTGCTATTGAAGTTTCCAATACCGTTATCACTGTTCGGTCGTACTTAACAATCAATGACATAGGTACCTTTTCATCTTCATCCAGCCTGGTACCAGTTGCTCCCAAAGCCTTATTAGGATATCACATTTTACGAAACATTTCTGGAGGGTTGTATCTTCACATTTGAAAGTTAATAACCTCAAATATACTCTTCTCATCCAAAGTGCAGTTAACCCTGAATGTCCAATTTGAAAAAAATTGGCATCATCCAACAATGGCAAATTAGAATTTACGTTATTTACCGCCATTACTTTTGCAGGTTATGTTTTCACTATTATGCAGTGGCGGCTCGTGGTCAATTTTACTGGGAGGTCAAAAATAAATTTAAAAAATAGGCATACTTAAAAAATATAAATATTTTACCTTTAAATTCCCCTTTAAATAGTCTTAAACTGGAGGTCCATTCTTCGTTCTTTAGCAGT
>SMLS01031254.1:0-16687 GCA_004785975.1 Popillia japonica | reverse complement strand
AACTCCTAATCTAATGTTTGGAGGACTGGAGATGTACCTAGGGGGTAACAGGCAGACATCTAAGACAACCCAAGCTGTTCAAAGGGCGGTTCAGCGGGCCAGTATCCGATCAAAGTAATAGAATTGTTTTGTAGAGCTTTATCCAACCTCAGTTTGAAACTTCTGAAGATGTTCAGATTGAGATTCTTGAGTGCTGTATCTTTTCCTAGTTCGCCCAAAATGTGATCTAGAATTGGATTTACTCAATACATATCTCAGCGATGATTAAAGCTGTGATGATCTAGGTTTAGTGGATGATCTTTTCTGGAAACTATGTACATAGGTATGTGGTGATGTTAGAGATGAGGTGAAATATTTCGAGCAGCCCTCGTATATGTGGTAAGTTACGAAAACAAACTAGAACATCTTAGACGTTTCTATTAATGGACCCTCTATAGGGAATAATGTAAGGGTGAAACAGGAAATTGCAAAAGATATATTGTCATGTGTATTAAGACATCTTCAACCCTTCACAATATTAAATTATTTGCGCCAGTATTGGTGTTATTTAAGGGGAAGCTCGTACAGAAGCCAGAAACGACTCAGTCCGCCGAGAAAATTCAATTTAGTAGGTTGTTTATAAATATTTAATGTATCGTGTCTAATAAAATTAGTACCATTTGCATTATTATCCGCTTCTAGTGTGTATTAGATTTCCGATTCTCGCATTGAACGAAAGCAATTTTTAACCCAAAATAGAATATATATCCAAGTCAAGTCGAAGCAATTCCGTACCTACATTGAAATTCCTAGAAATTCCTCGATCTATGCAGTTCACTGTGCACGATATCAGTCAATATTGCCCATTTCACAGTGCATTGCTTTCAGACAGGGGACCTCAGCTTTAAAAATTACAAAACCTTAATACAACACTGCACCGTTTTATTTTTTATATTTATCAAACCCTGGATTTACATAAAATAACAATCGAGTTGATCGGGGAAACCTTTTTATATTCAAAATAAGTCATTCCGTGTAAAAAACGGCACGATTTATTTCGCACACCCAGTATATCGATTCGAAATTATAGTTCTCCGCTAATTTCGATCGAAGGGGACACAGATTCTAGTTCTGTACAGTTGGTCGCATCTAATGAAGCCCATGACTACATCATATTTACTTACCTAAGTATGTTGAACTAGGGGATGGTGGTAAATTATATAGGAGGGTGCAGAATGTATACACACACACACGTCACTATTTGGAATTCGTGCAAATATCTCCGGGAATTTTTTCACAATATATTTTATATTTATTTAGATCTGTGACATTACCCATTTCAAGTAGGATCTTCTTCTAAAATGCAAGTGCACTTAAGGAATTACACTTATGTATTATTCTGCACCTAAATCATGCAGTTTTATTTCTACTTGGTGCGCTCCCTGAAGGGTCGTTACTTGTCTTTTTATATTTTCTTCCGACTCCACGTTAAAAATTTTATTTTCATCGCGAATACAAAAAAAAAAAGAAAACGAATCGATAGTTTTTGTAGAATTAGGCCAGTGTTACCCCCGCCCTCTGTCATTTATGCAGATAAGACCTCCGGGATTTTCCGGAAGATATTGTGCGGGGTTTCTCGATTAAAAGGGGGTTAAATAATAAACAAGATTAAAATCGTTCATATGAGGTATTTAAGAACAATTCGTATAGATCTGACACCCTCCTTCTATCTCCGGATGCCCGAAAAAACCCATAAATTTCGACCGTAAAGGAATTGGAATTTATTTAGACCTATAAATCAAAAACAGAAGATATAGGAGATAAGAGATGTCAAGTCACTTATTACATGGTCTTGATATGCGAGGAGTTGCCCAATTTATTCCGCCGCTCTTGTTCTAACATTATCATTTCTTTTTCAAAAACATATGTTGATTTGTGTTTTAAAATGCAATTCTGTCAGATAATGCACCCCCCCTGATATTAGCGGCGTCTCTCGGCAAAGGCGCTCTTATTTTCGGAAGGGCGACAGAAACAAATGTGAATAGCATTACTTGCTACATTATTCATTCAAGCAAATATAATGTGATAAAAATGCACTTCCGGGGGTTTTCCTGGTTTCCTTTTGAAGCCAGCTCTTCTTCATTTTTATCCTTATAATGCGAAGTCGATTCGTAACTCTACTAACTAAAAATCTAAATTATTCTAACCAAACCTGCTATATATATATATATATATTTCTAAGCAATCAGATATGGCACAGGTATGTATACAGAGAAACGGCAGATAAGGGCAATCAGACTTAACCTGAAACGCCGTTTAGTGAATTCATATGTAACCCCGTCCGACAATCCTGTACAGACGGGGATGCTTTTATTAAATCATTTGCATTTGCCAGGTCTAATAACAATTTCGTGTATACACAAGATTACGACTGAGTTGCTGGCGTTTTTGTATGTAGATTACCCCTTTTATGACTTGGGTAAATTGAAATATTGTTCCGTAAGGGGTGTATATATAATTATTAGAGAAATAATCCTGGACTTGAAAAAAGATGTACGCATCTTAGTAATAAACTACCTACCCTTATCTCCTCGTGTATATTTATTATATTTTTTCCGCATCCGCAAGTTGAAATAAAACGAAAAAGGAGAAACATACAATTATCTGATAATTTTTTGGTTTGTTTATTACGTCCGTATGCATCTTTTAAGTCGGGAGAGCGGCCAGGTAATTCTGAGGGTTGGAAAGCTGATGGTGAATAATACATAATGTACCCCAGTTGTCATCATATATCTTTTTCTCCATTGCTTCCTCATTTTAACGACTGATTGTTATCTAGTTTTTACCCCGTTTTAGCCAAAAACATTATTCTTGGAATTCATAACAACTTAATAGCTTTCTGCTATATATTTTTCTTCTCTGTTCGTGTTGCGGGGGAACTTGTTTCGATATCAATTTTATTTAAATCGAATTTTAACATTCGTTCTAGCGTGAAACTTGTCTAATTCCCCCTTCCTTTCTAATTTAAGTCCCTCGGACTTTTTGCGATGCCAAGTCGTAAAAATGTGTCGAAAGCACAACCCTGAGGATTTCAGTCGTAAAAATCCACCAGACTGCACTTAAACTATATTAGAACTTTATTACTAGTGCTTGACTAGTTTAGAGCCATCTGATGTATCATCCTGTATAGTGTATAGAAAAACTGTACATACATATATACAACTAAACAGATAAAATTATGTTAAAAAGCCCTACAGTCGTAATTGGGACGAAAATTGTTGGTCCCTCCTATCGTCTAGAGCTAACACACACACAAGACACAACCTAACCTTCATGTGCCTTTGAATCAATAGATGCTGATTACATTTCCCCGCCCGGGAAAATTTCGTTAAATAACTGCCTCTTTCGGCATTTTCACCCATGGGGGGATAGATAATGCTGACCACCCTCACTTATTCGATTTCTATCGTTTTCTTGTATTCACATTCCTTCGCTCACTTGTAATCTGCATTACAAACGTAAAATGACCGGAAGTGATAAATTGAAAGGGCAATGCCTGGAGAATTTAATAAATCGTGCAGTTTTACATTTAAATTGGATTTATGTGCACGTACACGAGTGAGTATAGTTCGGATTAAAGAGGTTCTACTGTATGCAATTATTTTATTGTACGTATGTAGGTACCTAAAAAGAGTAAAAGGTACGAATACGAAAATTTCAACTTGCGTATCGTATATAAAAGGATAGAATTAATTTTAACCAGTGCTAATTAACCTTTTTACCATACGAAAACGGAGGAGAACATACGGCAGTGTTGTATTCTTTTTAATTTGAATCGTAATTACTTGCGTTTTGCCGTTGATCTTTCTTCTAGTCGCGACAGCTTTTTTCAACATACGACCATACTGAATTTTCCTTGTGCGTCGAATTCTTGGGTGCACTGCCTTCGCGGGTTTACAGTTATCAAGGCTTTATCCCCCAATCACTCAGCTAGTCCGCAATTCATAGTTCTTGCCTCGGTACTTCCAACAAGTAAGGAAGAGTCTGAACTTTTTATTTATCCAACTCTGACTCCACTAAAGCATGGTACATTTTACTTGTTTCTACATATGGACGTGGCATTTTTATTACCTACCTACCAAAGACCTGCTTTTATAGACTTCGCTTCGATTCATTTTTTAATTGAGAGAAAAAGATATAGGTCATTTAGAGGATGTTATCTCGGTTACATTGAACCTTTTTACAATCCTGTATACATACTCGTAGTATGGTTGAACTTAACAAACTAAACTATGTACATATATATAATTTGCATCTATTTCTAGGGGTGCAAAAGGAAATTTATTACGAAAGTGCAGGGCATTAATATCTTTACTTTTGTTAATTCATTTTTATTATCAACTTAGGAATTGCGCTATCGTGTTTAGTCAAGCCTAATCTCTGGGGTGATATAAAAAAAATCTCACTCGAGGTACTATTTCTCCAAGAAATCTCCAATTCGCTCGTCTCGCCCTGCCTAGTTTCACCCCCTATACGAGACGTTTACCTCGAAATACTATTTCTTTTTATTTATTTATTTACTTGTACTTAATTCGAAATTCAGCATCGGTACATTCAATTCGCCATAATATAAATATAGTTAACCGGAATCACGCGATATGTGTACTTTTTTTCAGCTGGTTTAGCTAAAAACATAGTCGGCAGCGGCGATATTTCAAGTGATGTGGCATTGATTGAGGTGCTACATGTAGGGTTGAGTCAACTCTGCGTTTTTTTGGCGGAATTAATAAAGCAGCGGAGCAGGTAGACCTTGTTAAAAATAGTATATGTTCCTCTTTTATTTTTATTCTTCTCTTTTCTATACAGTTAATTTTTTTTTTAAACAAACAAAATTTAATCCTAACTTATCTGTTCTTAGAAGTTGTTTCGAATTTAAACCCTTTTTTCGGGAAGTAGGGAATTCACTAAAAAAAGGGTGCTGAAAAGGTGATAAACTTAACATAAATAAGAGATGAAAGATTAAGTTACACTTCTCCTACGTATGTACCTATACATACAGTAATATCATCTGGTCTTCTGGCTATATAAAAGAGAGAAAGAAGGAACCTCCTCGGATGTGTTAGAACTTGTAATCTGCGGGGACAATCTTGGAGATATTGCCGCTTCAGATTCTACGTATCCCGATTTACATATTAACTAGATCTTTCCCTAAATAATTATATTCAAGTAGCGCATACACTAACTCCATCAGCTGGGAGCAAGTGAGCATATTACATTAATTTATTTATCAGAAAAGATTTAGTTTGAAAGTAGACAAAATCGATACCTACGATACGATTTGATTCGATAACGACAACGGTGATTGTCTGTGGTCTGAAAGATGCGACAAGAAAACATAAATCATAACATTCCGTAGGCAAAATCAACAACAGGGTTAGATAAGTTGACAAATCAGAGGGTGGCCCCGCTATCTATACCGGCACATGCTTCAAGTCAGTGCAAGATTGTCTAGAGGAGACGTAAACCGTAAGCGGACCTCAGAAGGACACTGAATTTTTCATTCATATCTCCAAATGACATAGATTTCGATGCATTTCCATATAAATTACATAATATTTCTAAAGTACATGGGGTTTAGAGTACGAGTTCCATTCGAAGGCTGTTAGTCATCCTAACAATGATTTATGGAAGCTAACATATTGCCGGGCGACTGGAGTTCAACCACCGCGTGTCGACCCCTATATTGCGGAAAGTGGCGAGCATCTCGGTCCTGGTGTGTAATCAAGACTGGGCCGCTGTACTTGCTGCTTCTTACTCGCTGACCAATTACACACGTGGGCCTTGTAATTTAGAGCTATAAACCAAAATAGAATTGACTTATAACCGACTCAAGATCGGATTTATTTGTGACACACTGTGGCTGGCCAAGCAATCCGCCTAAAACATTTTTATAATCGAATTTTAAATTATTTTTTTTGCTTTCGTATAAATCCACTCGCAATCTCTCTCTCTCTCTCCCCCCATATATATATATAATATATATACGGAGTATACAGGGTGGTAAAAATGTATTTACATACCTTCAAAAGGGTTAAAAGTGTCCCCGTTAATTTCACACACAATAACGCCTGGATATCTAAGAAAATAAAAGGGTGCGTTTTATACGCCTCAGATGTACAATCTTTGGCGGTAATTTCGAATTAGGAGCACTTAAAAAAGATGCCAACTGTATTAAAATATGGATGTGTATTAGACACAAGAGACTTAAACGGATTGTACGCCCTTAAAAGATGTGGTAGTAAAGTGGAGATTGTGTAGAAAAGGGGAAACGAGTGGAGGAGTTTTAGAGAGAGCAGAAATGTAAATAGGACAATAAAAGTAAATCAGAAGAAATCACAATACCATCAGTGGAGTGGAAAAGGAGACGAGGAGTACGGCTGGAGGTATATATGCTACGTAAAAGAGGAAAGCGAATACCTTATCATTTATGTGAACATCATCAGAAATACCGATTACATAAAGAACAGTGTAAGACAATAAGATAAATTACTACATTACCATTCCCTTTTTGCGAGGCCCCCTTTTCCTCTTCTCCTTCTTCTTCGACTTGTTCCTATTCCTGTCGTTTCTACATGTGTATACAATACACACTTTTTAAATTGAGATTCAAGCGACATATGCTACGAATTTATCGGTAGATATCGTAATTTTATGCGGAATTTTCTTCTGGTTAAAAAAAGAATAACACCCTTAATAATCGCATTAAGCAATTTGAGGAGCTGAAGCTGCGTATAGTAATTTACATTTCATATCCTGTGCTGTCAGTCAATTTTATAACACAATAGTCAACCTCCCCCTTTTCGAAAGGCCATAGTAAGGCAGCAAATTTCTACATTCGCTGTCAGCCGTACCACTATAACATTATATGAAGTGAGAAGTACAATATGCAATCTGTTAGCATTCAATTATTTTTAAACTCCCTTTCATTTAGGAGTATATGAGGCATATAGAAATGCTTAAAACGAATTTGCATAACTTTACATGTGTTTTAAGAGGTATCGATCGATTGATCTAGTAGTAGTAGGTAGTACATATTTCGGTATTGTATGTTGGCGCAATATCGCAGTACGTATGCTAAAATAATAATAATAATATATCAAGGATAAGATCCTAATCCCTCCACAGCTCCAACTAGGATGTTAAGAGACTGCTGAGTGCAAACTCTTGTTAAAGATCCACCGTAACATCTTCGGCTTATAATCTCCGCTTTGGGCTTTCCGCGGGGATGTAGGGAATGTATAGTCTATTTTCTAAACCCTCATCAAGTTTAACATACTAATTTTAAGCGAGGAACAAGCCACTGTTTACGTTACACAGATCTGATTATGAACGGGTATTCAAAAGTTTTCTTCGCATTTATATACTTAAGGGAGTTACGAAGAAACTGAAGTCAGGTTCACGTCCGAATGTACATACATACATACATACATATATATATACATATACGCGGGTGTATGTAGTTTGTGTGTGGAAATACAGTCGTAAAAAGGATCTAGGAAGAGGGTTGCATCGTCATTTGGTAATGACATTTCTCAGCTCGGTCTTAAAAAGTTATTAGCAAGCCACATAATGGTCCTAGTCAGACTCCCATGGGGGCGTGTTATTTGATTAGGGTATCCCCAGGTACGACAGTGGGTTACTGTACCAACCCTTATATGATCCCGTACGGTTACACGTGAACATTACCTAGACGTAACATATCAGGAATTATCTGGGGATTTCGGTTCTAACATGATTTCCGATTTATTGCCGCGTATATCATTATTATTTAATGCTTTGAGGAAGCTGAATTATTTCGATAATCGGAAATTAATTGGTGCCTAACGAGCCTGGATTCGATGGGATACTAGCTACCTAGCTAGCTATCAACCAGTGATTCCCAATGATTCAGATAACACCCAAAATACCCAATTGAAAATATGTATGTATGTGTTACTAAAGACAAAAGAATTAACCGGAAACATAAATATGTTTTTAAAGCTTTTAAATATGTTAAAATATAAATTGTTTAATCTTGCATGCGATCGGGAATTTTTTTCTATCATTCATCGTTTGAGCCTCGAAAAAAATTTCTCTAACCATTCTTGTTTATCGTATGGTGGCTCCGTAGTAAGTATTCCACCATTACAATGGCTGACAAACATGCATCTTATTGTTTATAGAATTAACATAATTTCATACTTAGTATTCTCGTCTTTGACGTTTTTAAAATTCAAGTCATAATATTCCTGTTAACGTAAGAACTCCGTACAATTTATTAATAAAATCTTGGTTTAAAAATACTCGAGGATGTTAGCGTAGAGTGTATAAAATCAAGTGTTTGATTTAGTTTCTTTTTTATTTTTATAAAATAAATAAGCCATTAAAACAGATCACTTTATTAGGTACCGCAGAATGAAATGTGTGGTCAGTTATTATTAAGTAAAATATATAGACCCCGACGCCTAAAACGGAAGGGGGCCAAACGGTAACGAAGAAAACTCGTAAAAGCAGTAAATCTTTTGCACACATTAAGTTGCGATAATACAGGAGCTTATTGTCTTAATGTCTACAACATATTGGATATGGTAACACTATATATTGCCTCACCCGTAATACTTTATCATTAGCTATCTCAGTTGTGATATTAGAAAAGGTTTTGCTCTATATATGCGGTTACATCCGGCTTTATCGTAAAAACATCAGGTTCCGGGAGATGAGACAACAAAGTTCAGTTTTAATATAGCGAAATAAGGGATAGACGACGCAAATATATATATATACCATAGAAGGCAAATAAAGAAAGTTTTCAGTGTTTTCAGAGGGGACAATTTTTTATTGTAAAACTTGTATTGTATCCATATTTTATTACAGTTAGATTTTACGTCCGACCCTGTATATTCTTAAATTGTAATTCTTTTAATCTTATTTTTTCTCCTCCGTACGAGATTATTGCCTTGGAAAGCTTCTCATTTCATTCAGAGAGTTTTCTAAGACATTTAACACGAGAACTAGGGAAAGCAAATTGGTCGAATTTAAATACAAAACAGAAAGTCGAAAAATTAAAGAGTGGTGCAGTTTAAGAGAGATGCCGCACTAAACGTAATGAACAAAAATTAATAGATGTGCAGCAGAGTTGAATATAAAGTAGACAGAGTTGAAATTACAAATACCGATGGTACAGAAAAAAACCATAAGTTATTTTAATTAGTACAGTGTAGAATAATTTACTACCTCTAGAGGGGTTGCATTTCTTTTCTTGCAGAAAATAAGGGGGTTTAAATGAGAAAGGAAAAAATTAATTAACAAAATTTACAGATGATAAAACGAAACTAAATTAAAAAAAAATTAAAAAAAACAAGAAAACTCGCTCGATAAAATTCGTCGTCTAAATTTACTACTTTTATTACAGCACTCATATCAAGGTATATACACACATGTAATGATGAGGCAGTGACGTCAACCTTAATATCAACGGGTTAAAGAAGGTCATTGGGCATGACCCCTTTGTAGTAAACATTTACTGTGTTTGAGCCCGTGGCTCTTGTTAACAAACTTCTTCCTTATTAGTATATTCTTTAAGAACACGTCTACAGTGGCGGTTGGAAGTTTTTGTACGGAAGATTTCTTTTTAAATTACGATAATCGAAAAGCTCCCATCAGTCTTATCAGTATTCGAACATTTCGCAATTGCTCTACATCCTCTCTCCTGAGGAGAAAACTAGGGTGACATAGTCAGTACCTATACAGTGTATATATAGCATATGTTTAAAACCTCCTATCTAAGACTAGAAACAATTTTAGGGAGATTTTTATCGCGGTACGATTGCAATGGGAGTTCGAAAAAGATCTTCTTTTATGAGCGATGACTTGCACGATAAGATCTAAACTACTTATTTGTTTATTTCGACCGCCGTTTGAACCTAATTAAATCTGTTAACGATGCTATATCTCATTGTGTTAAAATAGTTCTATTCTGCGTTTGCGGACTGCGTATAATGGACTCGGGTTGTGTATAAATTTTGCTAAATAATACTATCTCCGATCTGCATTATTTTGATCTGGAAACGCAATTAATTGCTGCGCAAACTGTACATTTCCGTAATTGTGACAGTACAATGATATAAAATACATACGAGTACACGGTGTATTGAAAAACGTTTTAAGGGAATTTAAGTACGGGTACTATAAATTCAATTAACACAAAATCTTGTACATACATACATACATGCATGCTTGAATCCGGTAGGTATACCTACAGATTCGTTTGTTAGAATACGAACTTGGGATGATCTAGATTTTTATTTTAAACAGAAAATGCTTGATTCTATTAAACGAGTTCCGCGATTTATACCGAGCTAAGGGATGTTATCGCGCCTTTTCTTAATGACTTGTTGTAATAACTCGGCGTGATTTATGACGGCGTTTTTATTTAATAGAAGAGCCGCATATATAGTTGACAAGATGTAAAATATAGGGTGCAAATTATAAATTAGCTCGGCGAAAGCGACTGGAAATAAAACGGTATTAAAGGGGGACGATCATTCTCTAAATAAATAAATAAAATACTCATGTCAGATGCGTTTTCATCATTACACATACATACATACGTAGCTGTGTGTTTTTTCGTCTTCCTTTTCCCGACGAAAAACATAGCAGTGCATACAATAGTAGCATTATTAGTAGATTATTTATGATATAGTTGGGGTTGGACAATGTAATATACTTTAGTGCAGTTGTATTTCAGCCCCCGTCCTCGGCGAGATTTTGTGTTCTAAATCAATATCTTATTCGGTGATTAAAATTCTTCGCGTTGTGCTTGTTAAATAGATTAAACTAATAACATAGCGACGACCTAATAATAGCACCTCGCTAGATCTCGTTTTAAAGTGCCTACCTATACACTACGTACATACGTTTTGCTCTCGTTGCATTAAACACCTTTAACGTATGTATCGGAAAACATGATATTTATAGGGTACATATGTACCACCTATACATTGAGCCATTTGAAATTCTAATTACCATCTCTCTCATTCTCAGATGTCTTATTAGTATTATCGTGTATAAATGTGTGTAAATAAATATAAAAAGGAAAATAAATATATTCTAATTTACTCTTGTAAAATGTATAAATCGCATGCACCGTCGCGATACACATTAAACATACAGTTATCTACCCCTCTACAGCCATTTAGAAACTAATTTAGTAGGCGCGTGTTTGTTGTGTAGCACCATCGTGCAGCAACAAGTAATTAAAAAATAAAACAATTAAAAATAAAACTTGAAAACGGCTTCTCTATAATGGAATTTAAATTTTATTGAAACAGTAACGCCGTAACGCACACCGACCAACGTCCAACATCCACATGAAATTCTCTCCTCCAATGTCTCCCCTAAACTAAGGTTTCACATTAGATCGTAAGTCCCTTTGATTAGATACAACAACTGCACATTAAAAAGTAAATCTCGCATTAATGTCCGTGACCAATACAAGGATTAATGTGGAATAATATTGTATATATTCCCGTATATATCGAATTTCGTATCGCCCTGTTGTCAAATCCAGTTTAATTTAAGTGGGATTGCAAAGGGTCAGGGCTTTACGCAGCCGGCTAGTTATTGGGGAGATCATATCGAGACCTTTATAGTTTTCTTCGTATGGATATTTATCTTTTACGATAATATTTTTTAAATGAGGAAATATATTGTAAAAAAAAATAGGAATCTCTGAAATGCATTTACATAATAAAGCGGGACAAAAAACCCAGGGTGAAAGAACTGTTCTTCTATACATGCATAATAACTCGGTAGACGCTCGCAGAAGGGAACGCATTCATAAAAATAAAATTTTCTTCATGTTATTAAGATGGAGTTTCCGTTTTTTTTTCTTCTTTTTTTTTCTCTCATCGAAAAGGAGGGTCGAATAAAAACGTCCAGCCATATTGATCAGTAATAGTAACAGTAGAAGCAGTCGTAAAAGTGTGCGGACCCATCCACCTTTGAATCATTTATCAGCTATTACCTTACTTCACAAGTTCATGTGGTCATTCCGGAGGCAGGGACCTATCGCCAACATCTGATGCTATGAGTCCACGACTGGCCATCAACACCTAAATGCTCCATTATACCGGCTATAGGGCCAAAGTTACAAAGTCGTTTAAATTTCCAATTATAATGTATTGAAGGAATGAGTTTTTACGATAGGTACTACTCCGTTTATAAAATAAAATATGTACATCTAATGTAAGACAGACGCAATTCGAACACACTCGTATTTATTAATTATATCACTTACTTGACGCCGAGAGAATATCGAGCAATATCCCCAGGAGTGTGTGTCTTAATTATTGGATGTGCGTACGACAAGCAACTCATTAAAATAGTATTCCTTAGGGCCAAGAAGCAGTGCATCTCATCAAGATAGCTAATCTTGTCGTCCGTGTATCCTCGTAGAGCTCTCGCAGTGCCAATAAAAGTGAACTTCCACGACAGCACATTTGTCCAAACACTCTACTGCAGTTTCCAATAAACTCACGTTAAGATTGATTTTTTTTCTCTCCTTCAGGAGGACCCTTATATTATTGTGTATTGAGGACGGTACATTTGCACAGAAATTACATTCAAACTGTTTTGTTTCTTTTATTCTGTTTCGTTTTCTTAATGGAGGGCATTTTTCATCGTGAAGAATTAATATAATTCGGATTAGTTTCGTAAAACGGGGAAGGAAAAAAAACAGGTGAGAATGTCTTGTCACATCCCCCTTCCTTCGTTCTTTAATTACGAACTAGGACGTATGCATCGAGGGTGTTGATTTATGGCACTGTTAAAAATCTCATAAACAGCACATGAGTGGTTGTGGAATCTTTAGCGTCATACTTGATGGGTCATCTTGCATTCTTCGTAGACATAAATAGACCTACATTTATTAAAATATGTTCCAATTTATTAGTAAGGATAAATAAATAAATAAAAATAAATAAATAAAATAAGCAAGGATTAAATTGATTTTTATCTGATAAATAGTTTTGATCGTTCGCGCACAGAACGGCTCAAGTAACAAACAATACGAACTAACAATTTTTGAACAAAAACGTACTGGGACAGAAGAAAGAAATCATTGCCGGACTTGCTCGCTTCGTCCACGACAGGTAACTTGTGGAATGTGGTTGTCTAGACAAGTACATTATCGTTCAAAATCATAATTCAGAAAATTGTTATCTTACTCCCTTTTTAATTTATTACACAATTAATCGTATTTCGTTTAAACAGCTGTGGTTTTGTTTCGAAAACAGTTGTTTTAGTATTGAAATGAGATATCCCCATGTCCCGCGTATTTAAGTGCATTCTAAAGACTGGTTCCGAATCATTACCGACGTGACGCGACCCGACAGCCCAACGTATATGATTTTGATATATTTGTATTTCTTATTTGCTCCATTCAAAGTTATATTTTCACACTGTATGTGCGAAAAAACGTATTAAATCGTCGCACAGCTTGGAACTCGTCCGTTTCTTTCACAGGTAGATATAATTGTTGTTTAAGTTACAACATTGCCCCCAGAAACAAGAGATTTCAATTAAACCAACACGTCTCGTAATGAGTATATAGATTTATAACACGAAGCCGTTTTATATGTATATCTCCTTTTTCTTAATTACACTTTAATTAGTATATTAGATTTTAAATTTAACTTATTACGTGTGTTCGTACATACTGCCAACTTTGCTACTTCAATTTTTTTTTAAATCTTACTTAGATCGAGTAGTAAGAGGAGGGTGAATACAAACTCCCATGTTAAAGTAAGCTGAGCTATGCATTTTGATTAGAGCAGATCCCCATCTTGTTGTTATCATATACGCATTAACTATTATATTTTCTGAGGGTAAAAATCAAAGTGTTTTTGGCCTTGTTCTTGCGGTTCAATTTTAACTCATGAATATTTTACAATCTCCTTATTAGATCCCTTTCCTTCGGTATACATAAGTAGGAGGGGTCATAAATATTTAAATGACACCTTGTATCTAATCAAAGATTTCGAAACATCCACGTACAGATATCGGTATCTAATAAGGAATAAAACGCATGTGTTGCGTAACCGCTTCATATTAAATGGGACATTGATTGCTACCCTTAAGTTTCATCCAGAATGACCACATGTCCCCCTAATACGTTTTTTATGTAAAACTAACAAACAATATGTTTTGGGCTGCTGGATCTGCGGTAAATTAAACGTTTTATACGGACGATATGTAAGGAAACTGAAAACTACAAAAGCATATTATCTATCGAGCTTATTGATTTTAATATATCGTGATATATAGGCTGCACATGTTGTCCGCTGATCTCGGCTAGGGACCGGTCATCAAACAACAATTTATTGTAAAGGTTTTTCGCGTTAATAAATCACTCTCGTCTAAACTGGGAGAGAAAAACTAGATTTACACAGAAAATCTTGAATTTTGGCCAAACTAAATTAAAAAAATATATATACTGCAACATCCACGGATTAGAAATAAAATTCTTAAATACAAACGTATCGATACGTGTAGGTATAGGAGTGATAGAATTTCACCCAGTCAGTCGAAAGTGAAAATAGGGGGAAAAAAATGAGCGCTAGTTGAATGTGAGCAGCGGAGCAGTGACAGAGCAAAAGGTCTAATGCATATCAATAGAACTTGTTTCTGGAATCAAGTGGAGCAATGATGAAGATATCGGACAATCGAAGAGTGCTTTATTAAATCCGTTTCGGGGGCTATTGTGCGACATCTGATCGTAGATCTCCTTTGAGATTGGCAGCAATATCCGGGTACACGAGTAAAGGCGAGAAAATTCTGAAAAAGTTCAAGCAAACTCTCCTCGCACATGCGGCTATTCTTCGATTTATCAAAGTCATCATTCTACACACGACTTTTACTACAAATTAATACAACACATTTTGTAACAGATAACTTGAATATCGATTCATTCTTTCCCCTCTAAATAATAATAAAGCGCGAGCCGTAGTTGCGGCAATGTAAGCTACATACATACATCCATATAACCATGTTGTATGTCGTTGTAATGTAACGATGTCCGTCGTATAAAACGAGTTTTGGTTAATAGAGTTACATTTAGCACTTTTATGTTTGTTAATGTCAAATATTAACATGTAGAGAAGCACCTGTTTTTACAAAACCCGACTCATTTGTTTAGGATTGGACAACACACATGCGTTTATGATGGCTATATTTATTTTCCACAATATGTTTGGACACTTCATAATCACTTAAAAAAAGTTTCCTGTAATATATTTTATTATTGCAGCGTACCTACCTAGCGAGGCCGATTTCGGTATTACAGATTAATTACTAACATTACTTACATACATCCCACTAAGGCGCATTTATACTGTAATAAATATCTCCATTCAAGTATACCCGAGGTACAGCCATAATCATCGAAACGCTTCCGATAATAGTTTCGCCCCTTAACTGCGTATTATTCCTTAAGAAATTCCAATACAAGCAGCGTTATCGCGAATAAAACGAGGTGTAAAATAAGGCTGCGAACGAAAGCGTAACAGTTGTCGCGAATTGTCGCTTGAATTTTTTTTTTAATAAAAATGAGGGTATACGCGGTGACAAACAATAAATATGAAGATATGCGAAATGAGCGGGCCTGATTTTGATCCACGGGAGAGCGGATCGTGTATGCAAAATCGACGTGTACTACACAGAAGGGGATATCATGTAATGGATATAAACAAACCTAAACTGTAACATGTGGTTTGAAGTGGTGCTTTTCGTAAAGTTGTCAGCGGGCATATGGTGGTAACGGCTCTGACTTGCCGCGCATCCCAAATGAGAACTCCTGACATCTATAATGATTATCCGATGAGTGTGTCTATATTATAACTTAATATGTATTTTTTTTATGCAATCGCTGTAATACATAATTGAAATTACGTGGCAAGGTATCCCAGCCTTCGGTAACGACAGGGTGCCGACCCCTCGCTGATAAGAACTCGATCATTCCACACCAAGCGGACATATATTTCTTAGAGTGCGCTTGTTATAGTAGATTACCTCCTAATCTTAAAATCTGAATCGATTTGTTAAAACTTTGATTTCGTCCCGCGAGGGATGTTTTATCAATGTTCGTTAAATTGCTCGATCTGTAAAAATGTATAGATGTAATGGATTAACATGGAAACGTAAAATATGTTCCACCTTATTGCTACTCGAGTAAGAATTCCCTTGAAAAAAATTCTGACACCGTGACTCTTGCACGGAGGGTGACATTAAGACTCGCACCGAGGGGGTTTAGTGTTTTAAAGAGTAATGGTGAAATATTCTTCTTCTGTAAGAGTATAAAAAAAAATCAGACTTGCAAATTTCCAATTCCACCCTTCACAGATCGTAAAGACATTAGCCTCTTACGTTTACGGTCCCCTTAGTAGGTACGAAGGCGAAAAGAAACATTTGTACTATAAATAGTTGTTTGCATTCCTTGAATTTTAAATTACATCTGCTATTATACTCTTTAATTGGGTATTAAAGGATCATTTCTACATCTGGAATTTTAAATTATTGAATACAATTACTATTTTATTGCTAATTTATATAACGGTGAGGTATAAAATATGTTTACTCACCTAATTTAGAATTATTTTGGTATTTTTTTTTT
>SMLS01031242.1:0-14316 GCA_004785975.1 Popillia japonica | reverse complement strand
TATATATATATATATATACAGATAGATGTAATGTGACAATCCGAACGTTACAGTAGACTCACGATAATCCTAACCCTGATAATCCGAACGTTCGCTAATTGGTGTTAATTGGAATGCTGTTGGATTGTCCCTTACACTTTAGTTCGAAATATATGCAGCGATGATTTATAGAGGCGCTAAAGTCGCAAAGCAAATGTAAAATAAATACAGGATGTGGCGTAGAGAAGCCGTAGCAAGATGGTGGTGGTGGTGGTGGTGAAACTGGGATTTAAGGCGCTCTACTCTTTAAAGGTTATAAAAACAATATTATGTACAGCTCCGTTCTTTATTTGAATATTTTCATTAAATTCTATAGTACAGCTAATCAAGCTGATGTTCTCAGGTTCTTCTCTATTACCAGAATTCATAATTACATGAATTCCATTAAATTCAGACATTTTGCGTATCTTTCGGTGTGATTTTTGAAAGGCAGGTTTCTTTTTCATTCAAGAAAAGTTATACAAAGTTAACCAGTTCAGAAACGAATAAAGCATATTGAATTATTAACGGGAAGAGAA
Source organism: Popillia japonica (assembly GCA_004785975.1). Classification (NCBI taxonomy): domain Eukaryota; kingdom Metazoa; phylum Arthropoda; class Insecta; order Coleoptera; family Scarabaeidae; genus Popillia; species Popillia japonica. The sequence continues at coordinate 13,759 of SMLS01031242.1, read as the reverse complement.
TACAGACCCAATATGGAACTTCGGTTATGTTGGAGCTAGAGACGTGTGTAACTTTTTTACCCAGACGTTATACCAACGCCGTCAAGGATGAACACCTACGTCGATTTAAAGCTAGAGAATGTTCGATTTTGGTGAAGGAAATAGTACCATATTGTGACAAGGAAACTCCGATGTTGGAATTTATTTAGGTAAGCAATAACTGATACAGTTTTATACACACACACACACACACTTCTTTACTTTTATTTCAGAATATTAAGCACATTGTTGATTGTAACAATCTTCAATTCATCTTATTTACTGCTACAAACTTACATATTCTTATGGGAACTTTAGTAGGTGACTAATATTTCAATTTCAAATTCGTTGTACATTAACCCGTAACTACAGACGTGGATTTCATATCACGCTCCAACAGACGTGCCGTCTCTGAGACGTAAACTTATTTAATGTAAAAATAAATATATTATATACTTTTATACATATTTTCCATTTGAGTGTTTATTTTAAGGTCATTTACTATGCAGATCCGCGTTTTTTATTGATTGACAATAAAACGTCTCATGCTCAAAAATATGTTTTATTGAATTGGCAGAAATCTTTGAATTTTGACATAAATGCCTACAACTCAACAAAAATATAGAAAAAAATAAATAAATTCGAGACTTTGTTTTAAATTTATAAAATATACATATAACTAAAGCAAAAAATCACGTGAGTATGTCAAAAGAAAAGAATATCTAAAAAACTGCAAGACTTAGTTTTATATAATTTTCAAACAGCACAATCTTTGCATATTTTCTTAGTACACTTCAAACAAACTGGACGCTTGCACATAATGCAAAAATAGGCTGTTCTTCTTTTTTTCTTGGGGGGGCAGATCCTGCATGTTTTTCTAACTGGCAATTTTTCCTCTGCACCGACCTCTATTTCTTCTTTTATATGAAGCACACGTGCTATACACATTCTTACTTCTCGAGTAATACGGGGATCGTTGAATAGACGTTCCATGTTAGGGGTAACCAACTGCATAGCTAATTGCTTCACAAAGTTATATCTAGAAATTTTAGTACTATCACGAAACGATTGGTGCAGTATATAGGCATTTACTGACGCAATATCCACCATTCTAAAGAATATGGCCATAGGCCAACGTCAAGTTCTCCTACCACAAGAATAAACCGAACATTTCTCATCTATGGAATCTACGCCTCCTTTTGTCAAGTTATAATGTGATATTATTTCTGGCTTGCCGATATCATGATCCGTACTCTGATTATGATGCATTGACGATACTAATACCACAGGTTTATTCCTTTTTTGAACATAAGATAATAACGTCATATCTTTTGTGAAGCCATATAAGGAAGAGCCAACTTCTCTTTTCTTGTTAGGAAGAAATTCGATAGGTATTTCTTTTTTGTTTTTTTTAGTGTTCCTACATATGTCAGTTTTTTTGTTTTCAGTATATTTACGGCCTCTATGGAAGAGAACCAGTTGTCAGCCGTTATATTTCTATTGGTTCCATATATGGGTTTTGCGAGGCGTATAATGGATTGAGTTGGTTTGGCATATTTTCTCTCCTCATCTGTTAGAGTATTTCCATCACTGTCTTTACCTGTATAAATGTATGCATTCAGAAGATAACCTGTTCTGGCATCTGTCAAGGCCATCACTTTCAATCCATATTTACATGGCTTATTGGGCATATACATTTTGAATTTACAACGGCCACGGAAGGAGACCAACATTTCATCAATACATGCGCTAGTGCCAATTGAATACACAGATTGGCAATTTTCAATAAAAATGTTGAAAATCTCAGAAATGGGCGCTAAAGCATCAGTTTGTTTTCTGGCACTGCGGGTCTCTTTATCATCAAAACGTAAACAAGCAAGGATCATTGCACATCTATTTGAATTTGTTATACATCGAAATACATCCCTCCCAGAACCGTCGGTAGCAAATATGGATCTTATGTCTTCATTGTTAGATTTGAAAATTGACGTTAGTAGAAGAGCTCCTATGAAACTTTGCATTTCTATAATGTCCATATCGCGGAGATCACTACTATTGTGTTTGAATTTGGTCCTGAATTTGGCTATACTTGCATTTGTCCACTGCAAGATAACGTGCAAAATGTTATCAGTAAACAACATCTTCCATGCAGTTAGAGGATCAGAAGCCACCGCAATATTATTTTTCAGTCCAGGGCATTTCAATACGATGTTGTGTTGCAAAGTTCTGGTAGTTCTAACAAAGGCAGGATTGGAAGACCACTTGAAACGGTTTTTGCCCTAATAATATCTCGATATCGTATCATTTTGGTTTGAGTTTTCTTCATCGCATGGATTTACAAAATCTAATTCAGATAAATCGTTATCTTCATTTTCCTCCACTTCAATTTCACTTTCACTATCGTGTTCGCTGAGAATAGCTTCACCATCAGACGCGCCATCGTCCTCCTCGCTAAAATCGCTGCAATATTCCTCCTCGGCCCATTTTAGAATTGTCTCCTCAAAGTCAGGATCACCATATCTGACCTTTTTTGAAGGACCCGGTATACTGTGGTCCTCCATCACGAAAACCCAATCAAATATAAATATTTACTAAAATTTTACCAATTAATGAAATCGCACTTACACAGACCTCACGTCTCACAGACTCACGGCTTACAAAAAAAGTGCATAAAAATATAAAAACTGCACGAAGCAACTGGATACAGATACTGTCGTTTGCAAACTGAAGTTGTCGAAGGTATGTAGCGCATCAGCCACCTAGGTTGACGAAGAAGGATATAACCTCAAAATTCAAGTTCGGCGGTGTCTCACAGACGTGTTATCTGTAGTTACGGGTTAAAAAAAAATTACAAATTTCTTATACACACTTTATTGGGTCATTAGTGAACTTTAAGTTAGCAGTGTTAGTATTGTATGTATATTATTGTATTTATACTGTTATTTTACTAAGATCCTTTATCAAGAACCACATGCATGCCTGTTTTTTTTTAATTCCCATGGGCGGGTGACCCCGTACGGCCACTCGGCCAAAAAGGCCTATTGTGCCCCCATATCGTTTAGGCCCTCCATCCCGGTTGCACCCGTGAGTAAAAGTGTGCAAACTGGTCGAGAGTTAATTTCTCTAGTCTGGGTTCGTCCAATCTGTCGACCCCAAAGTAGCTCCTCCTTTCCATGTCCCATGCAGGGCAGTCAGAAAGGAGCTGCACGGGAGTTTCCTCCACATCCCCGCAGCTTCTGCACTGGGGAGAATTTGCTAAGCCCATGCGAAACAGGTGTTTGTTCAGTGTGCAGTGCCCAGTCAAGATACCTATTAGCATCCTTAGCCTGGGTCTGCTCATAGAGACGGCTTTACGGAGCCTGTCCTGGTGCGGGTAAACACCCAGGATTTTACAGTGTCTCATTCCAGTGAGTCCACTCCAGTGGGACCGGTGTCTGGCAGCTGAGTTCGGACGAAAGCCTTGACGCAACTATAGGAGCTCCCAAACGTCGGTTCCGGACCTATGTGTAGTCGTTCGCTGGCCTCTTTGGCTAACTCGTCGGCAATTTCATTCTCCCTGATCTCGGAGTGGCCCGGCACCCATCTCAGCGTAACGCTATGAAGTTCAGCCAGTTGTTTCAGCTTCCTGTGGCAGTTTAAAACTACTTCGGAATCAAACTTGACAGCTTGCAGGGCCTTGAGAGAACCCTGGCTGTCCGACAGAATTTCCACCACTTCATTTCCATACGAGGAGGTTAAAATTCCTTCCGCGCACGTCTGAATGGCTATAATTTTGGCCTGGAAAACGGAAGGAGAGGACCCCAGGCTGATGGATTCACCATGCGGCTTCCCGTCCCTCCAAATTCCAATGCCCGTGCCATTTGGCGTTTTGGAGGCATCTACAAACCAACGTTGAAGCTCTTGCTTTCGTTTGCGGATGTCGATTATAGCAGTCTGCCTGGTGGGGATAACTACTTTGTAATTTCTAGTGAAACTGAAGATGGACGGGATCCTGCCCGGCCTGACGGACAGTGGTGCCGTATTTTCGATATAGGTGAAGATGCCCGTATGGTCACCGGTTCTACCAGTGAGGCCTTTGCATCCACTACATTTGACCACAACACCAGGTGCAGCAGAGGAAGGCCAAGTATGGCCTCCATGGCCGCCGTTGGCGTCGAAGACATTGCCCCCGTGATGCCCAGGCAAGCAATCCTCTGAACTTTGTTCAGGGTGCTTACCGCATACCCTAGGCTGGCTTTATGCCATCAGACCAGTGAAGCGTAAGTTACGGAGGGTGTTATGACCTTCGTGTACACCATTTCAGGTTTCAGCCCCAACGCTTTACCAAACATAGCTCTGCAGGCCCAGAAGGATCTCAAGGCTTTGTTTGTCACATGTACCAGGTGCGACTTGTACGTCAATTTGGCGTCCAGGATCACACCCAGATATTTCGCCTTGCCGGATATTGATATCCTGGAGGCGAAGCACAGTGAATCGAATAATAGGGACTAGAAGGACAAAATTCTGATTTAGGTTGTTTTCTTTCCAAGTTTCTCATATGGTACGTTTATCACCACTTGATATAAATAGCACAAGAAATTGTCAAGAGACGGGGGGCTAGGGGCGGTACTTAAAGAACGAGAAATAGACTGTTCATAATATGTAACAACTCTAAAGTTTTGTTCTAAACTTTGCAATCCTGTCAAATAGCGTGAGAGAGGTCATTTTTTATTAACAATAAGGAATAAAACACCAAATTAAAAATAAAAATTTACGTGTATTTAAGATTAAAAATATATTATACTATATACATATGTATATAATTAAAAAAGATTCAATATTTATACAAATAAATCTCTTTTTACTAGTCAGATGAATCTGATGTGTTATTGCCATATTCTGTGGAGTCACTGATAATATAATCTTCATTTTCCAATTGTTCTTCAAAATTCGAAATTGCCGCTGTTTGTTGAATGTATCGAGATTCATTTGATGCTGGTGGAGATGGACATTCTAACAAATTTAATACACCTACAGGTAATACTGACTCTGCTTTTCGGGGAATATCTCGAAGACTATTTATGACTGGATCAGACGTAATAAGCAACATATTTAATAAATCTGTGTTACTGGCAATACGTGAGGTTTTTTGAGTATGCCGTTCTCTAAATCTGCGGCAATCTTTATTACGCGCTTCTTGCGCTTCTTCGGACAATTGTCCTATAGGAACCAAGCTATGTTTTATAATATTGGTACTATGCACTAAAATTTTGTGTAAAGTAACGGGCATGTAATACCATGGATAAAGATGTAGGTAAAGCTTTCTGGTTTCCTCTGTAAATTGCTGGAATTTTTCACAATTTATGTCATAACCTGATGCCAAAGTTTGTAATATAATGCACATTTTTTTGATTAATGTTACATTTAATCCAGTTATATTGGCGCTTATTTCAGCATTTTTAAAAAATCTTCTAGCTGTATTACCGTCATTTGAAGAGCCAAATGAAGGTTTTGGTTTATCTATAATTAGCCCCATCTCTCGTTTAAAACGAGCTTGAATTTCCGATTTTCGGTTTTTGACATTTTCTTTATCACCATCCGTCTCAACTCTCCATTTTTTAATATTTAACCGGTAGCTGATATGTAGGAAACATTCCAGACACCTAATCCAGGCATGTAGGGTGGATAGACCAAAACCATAGTTTGTTTCTGAATCTACAAATTTAGGATTTGGTTGATTCATAAATTTTGGTGTCGCTTTACAAATATAACACATCTGTGTAGATTTTGTTTCAGTCATTGCGTTGCATACTTTACCATCCACCATGGTAAATAGTAACTTATGATTTATAACAATTTCCTTATCTTCAAGTTTAATTTTGGAGAACTGCAGATTTTTTATCTGATCTTTTATAATGTTGGTTTCTCTTTTTGTAGTTTTGTCGTCTTCTTTAAGAAATATAAACTTGATAGGACGGCAATACATTGTGGAAGCTGGTCTTGGATTTTGCCATATACATTGCTCGTTTTTATCAAGTTTATACAATTTAATAGGAACGAACGAATACACAAACAGATATTCGTCATCAGAATCTTCATAAGCAAATTTTTGTTTATATCTACTATGACCACTGCTCCCATCACATCCCCATTTACTTATTAACGTGTACTCAGTGATAGGTGATAAACTTTTAAGAACTTCACTTTGAACAGTGACAAGTCGTGCAGCCGTTAAATTTAAAATTGCTTGGAGATCAATTTCTGCTCTAATGTCGGTAACAGACAGAAACTGTTTATTTGGAATACATGCCAATTTTGATTTCTGAAGAGCGTAATACGATGGAAGCACAAGATGACCAGTTTTTTGCATCCACTTTCGAGTAGTCTTATACGAGTGCGAAGTTGATTTTGAGTCCACATAATATGCCAAAGCTTCATCACTACTTAGAGGTCGTCTTATGCACTCAATGGTACGAGTTTGTTTTATTCTGGTAGCTCGTTTAGGTGATGTGGTTGTAACTTCTTTGATTAAATTTGCTGCGTCTCGTTGTCCAGAAGCACGAACGGATATTTCCGCAGCAAAAGTTAATTCACTTGTTGTGTGGGATTCTAACAATTCATGTACTCGCCTTCTTTTCGTCTTAACTGAAGCGTCCTCAAATTCCAACTTGGGCCTTCCAGCTCCTGTAGAAGTAGATGGTTGTGGTTCATCCAATTCATCATGAAAATGTTCTACTTTAAAAATGAAACAACCTGTACTCAACCACTGTTCATTATTTCTTTAAAAAACTTCTTGTTTTCTTGAAGATTCATTCCATTTTTGCAACATTTTCAAAGAAAACAGTTTCACAGAATTGTTTAGTTTTGCTAAGGAGCGCTGTGACAGATTACTTAAATTGAATTTTTTGGATAAATAATCAGATAATTTAGCAACGCGATCATTTTTGTTGTATTTAATCAAAAAATTCTTGTTTTGAAATTTCAAAGCACCTCTCTGAAAAATCAGAAACAGTTTGGTTAACGCAACGAAACGCAAAAAAAGTTTTATAGAGCAAGAAAGCAGACAATTAGTACTGAAACATATTACAAAATTAAGCCGGTACTATTCGGTACAATATAACAAAATCTCTATTGAAATATGAAAATTGAATTTTATTTTAGACAAAATGAACCTTTCATATCTTACAAACTTTAAAAATCCACGAAACGTCTTAAACATATATTACATACACAGAAAAATAATACATACCTTGTACAATACTCATTATAATGATTATTACACAACAAACTTTTAACCGCTTTCAAATCACTTATCACTGTAACCGCAAGATTACTACTGCTGAATCTGCTATCTAACGGCTACATAGGAACTGCTCCGGACTGTTGTTATCTGCATGTTATTAAAAGGTATTTACAAATACCAGTTACTGTTTTATAATGCCTGTGGTATTGTAAATAAATATGTATACTTGGAATTTAATAATTAGAAACTTAATTTTGTCCCTCTAGACTACATTATTCGATTTACTGTGCGAAGATGGTCGGGCACCGGAGTTCAAACAAATTCCTTCTCCAAGTGAACGGGACCATTGTTGTTTTCTTGGGGTTGACGCTAAGCTCTTCCCTTTGACACCACCTCTCTACAAGTCTGAGCGCGACTTGCATCCTTTCGGATACTACGCCCCCAAACCTACCGCAGACCATGATGGTGATATCGTCGGCATAGCCCTGTGCGTGGAAACCCGCCGCCCGAAGATCGTGCAGCAGATCATCCACCACTAGGCACCATAGCAAAGGAGACAGCACTCCGCCCTGTGGGCAGCCCGCTGCCACCGATGTCTTTACAGTGCAGAGGTTCTGTGAGACTTGAACCGTCCTATTCCTTAGCATGGAGCTGATCCACAGTCTGATTTGTGGGTCAACTCCACGCCTTCGCAGTGCTCTCTCCAGTGACGAAAAGGACGCCCTGTCGAAGGCTCCCTCAATGTCCAGGAAAGTAACCAACGCAATTTCCTTGTTTCTGAAAGCGGTCTCCACTCGTCGTGTGAGCTCGTGGATTGCCTGCTCGCAGGATTTACTGGTTTGATAAGCATACTGATGCTCATGTAGAGGCAGTTCTGCCAGTACCGAGTCTCTTAGGTGCTTATCAATTATCTTCTCTAACGTCTTGAGGAGGAATGACGTAAGGCTGATAGGTCGGTAGGACTTCGCTTCCGCATAGGACTCTCTGCCTAGCTTTGGAATGAAGACCACCCTGGACCCTCTCCAGTTAATGGGTATGTACCCCGTTGCTAGGGTTGCCCTTAGCAGAGTACATAGTATTGGGGACAGCAATTCCAGGCCCTGTTGTAGGAGTGCCGGGAATATACCGTCTGTACCAGCCGATTTGACGGGTTTGAACGAGTCAATGGCCCATCGAATTTTTGAAACTGGAATCAGTTTCGGTGGCAGGTTTCAGTCGTCTTTCCGTGCTCTCAGACTGGGTGTCTGAGCTGGGCTCTGTCTCTCACACCCCTCCCCCGTGTGGGTCTGGATGATCAGGGAGCCCGGGAAGTGCACCTCCAGCAGGTGCTTGAGAACCTGTTCCTCTGTCTCTGCCTTATCTCCGTTTGGCATGTTTAGTGTTCCTATTTTGTGGGGTCCTTTTTTCGCTAATACTTTTCGGATTCTGGTGCATTCAGGAGTGCCCTCCAATTCTTCACAGAATCCTTTCCATGAACCGCGTTTTGCTTTCCTCAGAGCGCAGTTATATCTTGTTAGCGACGCTCTGTATTCTACCCATGAGCCAGTATTTTTGGCTCGGTTGTAGAGTTTTCTGCTGCAAACTGCTGCAAATAGTTTAGGTTGTTTTTAATAAGCAGGCAAGCTCTGGGACCGGGGCAGTCCCCATGTAGTAAAGTCCAGCCCGTGGTCCCAAGGCCGCCCACTTTACCCCTGGATGTCCAGGGTTCTTGTATGAGAACAATATCAATGTTTTTACTTACCACGTAGGCTTGCAGCGCGGCGGAGGCTGCCTTACAATGGTGGAGGTTGATCTGTAGCAGTCTCAAGACGTTAGTCCTGTCCTGCTATGCGGTCTTCCTCAGATGGTGGTGTGCGCAGGAGGTCCACCATCTGTTCTTCCAGGGCGTCCATGATGGTACTTAAGGTTCCAGACGACCGAGGAGAGTCCACGGCCAAAGTTTGCACATGCGTCATATGTTTCTCGTAACAATCTTGTATTATATGTTCTGTACAACCTGAATCTATAATCCACACAATTTCATTTACATCACAACTATTACACTCTTCAAATACATCGTTCTTACCTAAACTTAGACCTACTGTATCAGCTATAAATGCTAACGAACCTTTGGCTAATGATGCTTGCTGTTGATTTCGTTGCATGTCCTCTTGCATCTGCTGTCTGTCCCCTTATCGATCATGTCCTCGTTTCCATCTTCTATATCTACCTCCTAGATGTCTTTGTAGACCTCTTTGTCCAGATCCTCTGCCTCGTCCTTTTTCGCTGCATTGCGCTGCAAAATGTCCAGGTTTATTACACCGATCGTAGATGAAGGCTACATCGTATTCATTTCTGCTATTGGCTTGGCCCATGTTAAACGTCAGTTCCTCATCCAGTAATCTTGTCTTGACAAAATCCAATTTTATGTCATTGTTCAAGGTTTCTATGGCTGTGATTACTTTGTCATATTTTTCGTCTAATCTGATGAGTAAATGACAATTTTTTTCTGTTTCGTTTAACTTTTCATCGCACACTCCACCTCACGAATAATGTCATCGAATCTAGCAAAGTACTCTTCTAGTTTTTCATCATCTTTTAGTTTTAGTGTTAGTAGTTTCCTTCTATAGTGAATTTTCGAGATTACGCTCTTTCTCTTCTTTTATCATTTCTTGTCCAGTGGTACAGTCTTTTGTTAGGTTCAGATGGTTATCTGAGAGACACTGTACCATGGTATTTTTTACTTTTGCATCGTTTGCCGTATATTTGTTTAATTCTTCACCTCTCAGTTCGATTTTGTCAACAAACAGGGTTTCCTTTAGTTGTTTTTCATCCAGGATGCACTCTACTCTAAACAACCAATTTTTGAAATTTTGTGCTGCTAATTGCGGTAAACGTGCAGTAGTCGTAACCTCCATTACAATGATACAACAATCCAATTATTATTTTCGATTTTCTGAGTTTTAACATCTTTCAGATTCATTGAAATTTGTTTGCAATTTTGATACTGATTAGTTAATATAATTATTTGAATTTCACATGGACTTTCCGGAGATATGGCTAATAATTCTATGTTACTACATAAGAATTTTGCTGGTAGAATTTCTTTACAATTATCATTTAAATTACCGTGTATTATATAATACGTAGTGTGTAGTTGGTATTATAAATTTCATGGCGTTATTGATTGATAATGGTAATGAATATAGATAATACAAATCATAGGTGTTTTTGCTTACTAATGGCACTTTTAGAAGGAAGGTAATTGTTGAATGTTGTTGATATGGTTTGATATCGATAAGGGAATCTAGTATCATTATATTTCCTGTTGGATTGATTGGGTAAAAGTTGTTCAATCAAATTTTCGATTTCTCCTTGTAAATGATCAATAATATAGCGGTAATTATGCATTTCCGTAATATACCATTTCTCGGATTTTTCTCCGTAATATGATGAATTTAATTTATTTGCCATATTTCGTAAATTCTGGTTTTCCTCTAACAGCGGTTCAATTTTTATTGTTTTTACAAGCGTTCATGTGTTATCTTTCATTTTTGCAGTGCCTAATTTATATGGTAAAATTCCCGGATTATTGGAGATTTTTGTAATGGTTATTCCGTCTTGTTCTTCTAACACGACGAGTCCTATGAGGACACAGGAAACAGGTGGTTGTTTTAACCCGTTTATATGTATAATCGTTTCGGTGTTAGTTTTTATGTTTTTGACAATACATGTATGATTAGGACGTATTTCAATTATTTCATATGGTCCGATGTATTTATTTGCAAGTTTTATTCTTTTAGATTGATTTAGGTAAACACATTGGCCTACTTTGAAGGGTGATTCTGGAATGTTAGTATTTCGTTTGGTAATTATTTGTTGTTTTCTAATCCGAGTATTGTTTTTAATTACATCATAAAGACGTTTCATTCTCTCTTTATGTAGATAATTATAATGGTCGTAATATTCTAACTGATATTGTAAATCAAAAGGATCTAAATTCGCTGTGTGGCTAAATAAAAATTCAAATGGTGTATGTTTAGTAACAGAATGTATACTGTTGTTATATCCAACTATAGTATTTCATTAGATTCGGTATTGGTTCATTTATTTCTTGTACTGGGATTCTGAAATGTTCTAAGGTTTCGTGAAAACGTTCAACAATACCATTAGATTGCGGGTTATGCGGCGTTATTGTATGAATTTGAATTTTTTGATCACGCAATAGACTTTGAACTGTACCATTTACAAATTCGGTACCATTGTCCATGGTAATAGATTTTGGTATGCCATAATGCGAAAAGAAATCTAACAATTTATTAAATATTTCAATTGCCGTTTTACCTTCTATATGATAAGCTTGACCTATTTTCGTAAAAGCATCTACAATTGTTAAGAAATCAGAATCTTGTAGGGAAAAAGTATCTATGTGAACTTTTTCAAATGGCTTTTCATAAATTTCCGTTAGATTTAAGGGCAATTTAGGTGGGTTCCGATCATAGTTTGCTGTCTTACAAACTTCGCATTTATTGATGTAATTTGTTACGTGGGTGTCCATCTTGTTCCAACAATATCTTCCTTGTAAATATGAAATAGTTTCGGTTATTCCTCTGTGGTTCGTCTTTCCTTTGTAATGATTTTTTATTAATTCATTTCGTTTTTCTTCATCTTCTACTACTTCTAGTTGTTTTGTACATCGTATCATTTCTGGTCCGTTTTGTCCGAAAAGCTTACAATATTTTCTACGGAATTGTTTATAAGTTTCTTCTAAATCGAACATAATATAATATTTCCGATTTGGTTGCAAATAACCTTTCATAAAGTCTTGAATTAATTGGGAATTATCTGTTTTAGGCATTTGAATACTTTAATTGGGAATTATCTGTTTTAGGCATTTGAATACTATAAATAGTTTTTCCATCTTTTATAGTAAATTTTACAGGTTGTGGATTTATATGAACGCTTTTTACATGAATTTTTTGCTGTTTATTGTTGATTACTTCTTCTTGAATCAGTATGCTGTTCGGGGGTCCATCTTCCATATTAGAATCTATTGTATCTAATAGGTCTTTTTCTCCTTCTAAGTCGTTTATGATATTTTCGATTTCTTAAGCGGATAAACGAATATTTTCATTGGTGTGTAGTAATTCTTCTAGTTCTTCGTCGTCGATATTGACTATCATAGATTCAGTTTCTAGTGGATTTACTTCGACTCGAGATAGAGCGTCTGCATTAGTGTTCTGAGTTCCTTTTTTATAAACAATTTCATAGTCAAATTCCTCCAGTTGGAGTCTATATCTAGCTAGTCTTGAAAGGGGATCTTTAAGTGAAAATAACCATACTAAAGGTCGGTACAGATGGTGAATTTTCTTCCGTATAGATACGGGCGAAAATGTTTCGTTGCCCATACGATAGCTAATAATTCTTTATCGATAGTAGAGTATTTTAGTTCGTGTTCGTTTAAGGTTCTACTAGGGCCTACCTAACGCATAATTGCTGGCATCGGTAGTTAGAACGAATGGCTTCTCGAAATCAGGATATTGGAGTATTGGATGGTTTACTAATATCTGTTTGCATAGATTAAAACATTTCATAAACTCGCTGTCAGGTGTAATTTTGGCATTTTTCTTTAAACATTTTGTTAATGGTTTGGTAATTTTGGCAAAATCTTTAATAAAACGTCTGTAGTATCTTAAAAATGATTTTATGTCTCGAGTTGTTTTTAGGAATTGGGAAATTTTGAATAGCTCTAATCTTTTCTGGATTCGGTTTAACACTTGAAGGGGTTATTACTTGTCCTAAATAAGCAACTTGAGTTATTACAAATTCGCTTTTATCCAATTGTATTTTACAATTATATTTTCTCAATGTATCAAACACGGATTTTAATCGATTTATATGTTCTTGTAACGAGGATGAAAAAATTATTATATCGTCGAGATATACTAAACACGTTTCATTTTGAATTCCTCGTAGAATATTATCCATTACACGTTGGAACGTAGACGAAGCGTTCTTCAAACCAAAAGGCATTCGTAGGTATTCGTAATGTCCATTTTCAGTCGAAAAAGCTGTCTTCTCAATATCTTCTTCGGCTACTTGTACCTGATGAAATCCAGATGCTAGGTCTAATGTTGTAAAATATTTTGATTTACCTAATTTATCCAGTACGTCCGTTATATTTGGCAGTGGATATTTGTCGTCGATAGTGTGTTCAAGTTACGATAATCGATTACCATGCGCCATTTGTGTTTTCCGGAGGCGTCGAGTTTTTTCGGCACGATCCAAACAGGGCTGCTCCAAGGGGATGTACTTGGTCGGATGATGTTTTGTTCTAGCATAGATGAGATCTGTTTTCGAATTTCTTCTTTTTGTATGTGTGGATATCTGTACGATTTTGTGTATATTGGCATTGTACCATCTTTTACCTTGATTTGGTGTTTGATTGCGTTGTTAAATGTTAAAGGCATCTTTTCGTTATAGAAAATATTCTTGTACAGGGTGGGCAAATAAGCGAGGTAAGCGGCTGTATCTCAGAAA
>SMLS01031229.1:0-11422 GCA_004785975.1 Popillia japonica | reverse complement strand
GATGATTATTGTATGAAATTACCTTTGTTAGCAATTTGAAAACACTCTCCGCAAAACAAAGTAATTTTGTTTTTTTTTTTCATCCACAGTAGCAGTTCTCTTCGTGGTACATTCCCAAACTGATATGCATACTTCGTTATTATTTATACTAAGCAATAAATAAATTGTTAATAGCGTAGGCGTTCACATTGTACATATATCATAAGGCATAAAAAATAACTATTTTGATAAATAACAGTAACTTACACCTCTCCTAAAACGGCACTCCTTTTTTTTAATTGCTAGTAGTCTTATAAATACATACGTAATTATTAAGTTTATTCCAAATATCATAGAAAAGATATCGTGTAACGTGTATCGTAACGTTTGAACGACAAGATCGATTCGAAAGGAATTTAGCATACGTAAAGTAGCGAATACCTTTTTAGTAAATAATGGAATATAATCATTACAAATTGCGCCACAGCATTATTATTATCAGCTTTGTTAACTTCTTTAAACAAGAACAACGTGCGAGCTTATTTGTTAGCTGCCAATTAACAATCATCCGTCATTTTACTTGGATGTTTGTTTGTTTTACGCACAATTGACTTAATTATTTGATTTGATAAATTCACCATTCATATTTTGTTAAATTAAAAATTATAAAAATACAACTAAATATTTTTAAAAAATGCTAATAGCTTTAACATTAAAACAAATGTAAAAACTCTGTTTGGCACGCTAAAAACGTCTAGTAATTTAACTAAAACGCCATATTTTTAAACAAAAGCGAATATCTTTAATTCAGTAGAACTACAAACTTGTGTCGGCATTAGTTTCTAAGCGAATGCATGGAAAAAATATGCTGTGCTAGTGATAATCGCAATATGGAAAAGATCGAAAACCGACCCGCGGACCACCTTACCCTGCCCGAGCCGTAGTCTCGTAGCGAAGCCCTGCACAGGGTCCAACGATGGCGGTTGTGCTTTCCCTGACTATCAAAAGCCCAACCGTTAAACCATGCTCCCTCTAGTTGAGGAGTCGGGGAATCTTTGCTTGACTGCACGGATCAAGAGGAGACAACCGCATCAAAAACCTAAATCTTAAGCTAGCGATCTAAGCGGAGAGGATGCATGGCTGGATAGAAGACCAGTCTTTACTAGTTTAACCTTGGGGAAACAAGCGGGGCAACACCGCAAGTAAACAAAATACGGAGCATGTCATCCGAACGCCGCATCTCAACTTCCAAAGTGAGACTACCGCACAAGGAAGGAATAGGCAAATGGTATCTACGCTACCTCAGTCAAGGGTTTGCACCTGAGGAAGCGAGAAAGAAGGCCGAAGAACACAAGACGGGTGAGCAGCGAACCTTGCCCGCAACGCCAAAACGGAAGAGGAAGGAGACCATTCAAACCCATTGGGAAATACACCACTTCTACCTTCACAGGTGACAGCTATGCAATGGCTGTCAAAAAGGAGAAAATTACCATACTCCCAAAAGCGCTCCCTGAAAAGCAATTGTAGAGAAGATATTCGACGGATGGGAGCATAAGATCCAATTCGCGGGCATTCACTTTAGGCCGGGGCTGGTTGAATGTGAATTAAAGGTACCGGTGCTAAAGAATTGGAACGGATCACAGTTAATGACGTGCAAAAATGAAAAGATCCCAAAATCGCACACCGCTACGCTGTTTCTCTCTTGAAGTCAAGGGCAAACCCCAGAAAAGCTTCTAGCATTGATAGAAGCACAGAATGAAGGGCTAACGACTAACGTATGGAATGTTCTTAGCCTGAAAGATGAAGGCAAGGGCAAGCTCTTGAGGGTGGGAATTGATGACACTACCTACCAAACCATCAAGAGCAAGGGGTACACTATCTATTATAGGTTTGGGAGTATACCCGTTCACGCGCTCAGAAAGCAACAGAAGGAGAATAGGAAAGACCCCACTCCAAGCACTTCCAAAGAAGGCAAGCCAGGAGGCGATGTAGGGAGCACTAGTCATCTCTGCATTTCAGACCTGTATCGCGGAGAACCTGCATCCGAAACGATGAAGGTTGAAGAACTCGGGAAGACGGTAAAGAAGGTGACACCACTTTCACAGATGCGGGAGAAAAGGACGAAACTCTTATCAGTAAGGTGAACATCCATGGCGCCAAAAGAGCATCTGCTATAATCTCCAGGGTGTTGACCAGGCAACATCTCAGTATGGCGCTGATCCAAGAACCCTGGATATCTAGAAATCAGGTAAGAGGACTCGCCTGCAAAAGCAGTAAAGTAATACATGATAATAGTAGTATACCTAGGGCTTGTATTCTAGGTAAAGACAAATATTGACTATGTTTGTTCTCCAGAGTACGTAACGAGAAACCTCGCTTCAATTCGAGCATACCTCTAATTCAAAGGGAAGCGTTCGGAAATAGTAATAGCTTCGTGTTATTTCGAGGGAGATGGGCAGGTATCACCTCCCCAAACTACGGAAGTTAGCAGAACATTGCCAGAAAAAGAAGACTCCACTTCCTATCGACGTCAATGCACACAACACTGTTTGGGGAAGCAACGACACCAATCAAGGAGGAGAGAAAGTTCAACCTTCTTGTATACAATGTAGGCAATACCCCCACGTTTGTAACGAAAGTAAGGGAGGAAGTGTTGGATATCACACTGAGTACACTGAATCTGAAAGATCTAGTAAAAAACTGGAGGGTAACTGGTGCAGTCAACCTTCTCCCTCTGATCACAGGCTAATCCAGTTCAAATTAGAGACGGAGAATCCAGAGCGACCACTAAGAACGAATTCCAGGAAAACAGATTGCGACAAGTACAAAACCAATCTAAGTAGCAATTTATCACATATCAAAACCAGAAGGATCTCCCAAATTCAGCTGGTGTGGATCTGGGGAATGGTGTCACTGACGTGAATAAGGCCATATTGGATGCATACGTATCCAGTTGTCCTATTTAACAGAATAAACGTTGTAGGAACGCACCTTGACGGATTGATCATCTGGCAATGTTAAGATCCGATACCCAAAGGCTCTTTAATAAGGCCAAGTGTACCGGAGATTGGCAGAGCTACGCCGAGAAGATTATCGCCTATAATAACGCTATTAGGAAACCAAACGAAACAGCTTCAGGAAATTTTGTGAACAAATCGACTCAACACCTGCCGCTGCAAGATTGCACAAGGTTGTGGCAAAAGAGCAGAGTCGATACGGGAATGGCACTAAGGAAACCAGATGGAAACTTCACCGAAAGTAAAGAGGAAAGAGCTCTGCTTTTTCTAGAGATCCACTTGCCTGAAGGGGAAAAAAATGCTCGGAAAATTTACACGAGGTATACAAGAGACCCTCAAAGGAAACTACAGCAATGGCTAGACACATATGTAGTAGCGAACGGATGAAATGGTTCATAAATACCTTTCAGCCTTTTACGACACCTGGAGTAGATGGGATTCTTGCAATCCTACTTCAGAAAGGTCGGGAAAAAATCTTACCACACGCAATCCGGATAAGTCGAAGAAGTTTAGAACTGGGATATATACCAAAAGAGTGGAGAAGGGCCAAAGTCACCTTCGTACCAAAAGCAGGGAAAAAGACTCTATGCATCCAAAATCTAACATCGTTTCTTCTCAAAACAGTGGAAGAGGCGGTAGACAATTACATCAAGACAGATATCTTGGAGCGGGTGCCAGTGCACCACCGTCAGAACGCCTACTAAATGGACAAATCCACTGAGACTGCATTAGTGGAGCAATAGTGTGGTTCTTTCTAGATATAGAAGGCGCTTTTGACAGCACTGCGCATGAGGCTGTCAAAAAGCATTAACCAAGCGAGCGATAGACGGTACGACGTCCAGATGGTTGTCACACCTGTTCTCTACCAGAACAGTGGAAACGGAGGTGAGAAATAGATCCATCTCCATTTCTACCGCCAGAGAATGTACGTCCACAAGGGGGAATTACCTCCCCACTCATATGGAGCTTGACAGTAGACGAACTCCTCTGCAACTTGACCAGACTAGGCATATGCTGTCAAGGATATGCCGACGATATAGTCATTTATGCAAGCGGAAAGTTTACTCCTAACTGCCCTGAATGTATGCTGCAATAGTGAGACCAATGATCACTTATGGAGCAGTGGCTTGGAGCAAAAGAACTAACCTGGTTAGTACGAGGGCTAATTTTGCCAAAGTGCAAAGATGTGCATCTGTATGCATAACTGGGGCAATGAGAACCTATCCCAACGCCTCAGCTTCATGAAGTTGAGGAAACCTGGAACATGCCCCGAGATGATCTGCCAAGGAGGTTCAGTTTTATGAAAAGGTTTACCATAAAGCTTAATACCAGAAGTGAACGGGACAAAGACACCGTTTCCAAACTCAATAGTAACGCCATCAATATATTGATGTTTGCGGATGTACCTAAGTATCTTGGCCGCCATTGAAAAATGTGTCCAGTTCAACATCGATACGAAAAGCAAGAGATTATCATAATGTCTGATAGTCAGGCAGTCATCAGGGCGCTAAACTGCAATGTTATCGGCTCCAAAATGGTTTTAGAGTGTCTAGACAAACTAAACGAGCTAGGTAAAAGCAATAATATATCACACTAAATCACTATCACCTGCAGGACACCAAACATTTGGATAATGCTTGCTATAGAAAGGCGTTGGCAATTATCCAAGTGTTTGGTGTCCTGTGGATGATAGTGATTTACTATTTTACTTCGGCACCAAGAGAGAGATCCTCAGAATGCATTAAGCTCAGCAAAACTAGTATTCGTATATTGACAGGAATCCTCTCAGACCATTGCAAACTGAACGGACACCTAAGCAGGCTCAGTATAACAAAGGATGGCGAATGCAGAATTTTGTGGGGAAGAGGATGAATCATCCATCCATCTACTTTCAAACTGCTCTGCACTGTGCAGCTCAAGGGCCTTGCACCTAGGAGCACATGAAATTGAAGAGGGGCAACTACCTAATCTGAGGCCTTCCGACATCCTGCACTTTCTAAAAGTTATCGGACTAATTGGCCAGCTGTAAACACAGCGAGAATGGGGGACACAATAGATCTTTCATGTCGCAGTGTATCATTACCCCAACATAACACATACATACATACAATGAATTTTAAGATGAGGAAGGCGATAACATGCAGAACAATAGAATAAAATCCAATCGCATGCGGCATAGCATTATACCTACGAGTTACTCAACAATGACCCAACTGCAGTGATTCTTAATGAAAATTGTACAGATGATTGATTGATGTAACCTTATATTTTATTATGGTTGTCCATATGTAACTATGATTTAGTCATTAATTATAAACAACTACATAAAAAAATCAAACAAAATTAAATTGTTCTGTCTAAATATATTTAATTGACCATTTGCAAAATATATTTTATAAAAAAGAAACGAACGTAAGAAAAGTTAAAGTTAACCGGTAATAAGTATTTCGAGCTGTAAGTCATATTGTAGAGCTAAATTTTACCAAAATTTCGAAAGAAATATACTGGCAACTGAAAAATAAATACCTAGATATTAATTAATTGTAATATTCGACTCTTTCGCAAAACTAAAATAAACGATATTTGCATGCCATTTCGCTCGAATGGATCCCTGTTCCCAAGCAGACGCGTTATGTTGTAGAGATATGTAGATGGCTAGTGCATGTTATACATACAATCTGCGTGATTTTTCGTGTTTACACGGCTCAGCTTTCTGCACTGTAACCATCTGCAACCTACACACTACAAACACTTGGTAATGTTTTGGAAGTGACATTTTGCGAATAGCATTGCAAGTTTAAGCAGTTTTAGTTAAAGTTGAAATCGAAAAATAGCGAATAGATAAAAATGACTTAAAAAGATGATAATAAATAAAAAATCCAAATACGAGGTCTGACCAAATATAGAAAATAATTACAATCAGAACAACATACATGTATGTACTTACATATCTGTAAGAACTGCTAATAAGGCTAGCAAATTAAGTTCTAAGCTTTTATTTCATAGATTCCATCAAACTTGGTTACACCTAGCTATAAATTTAAGCATAAACATTCTGATTAAAGCTTGTGTATAATTTAAATTAGTTAATTCTAACTGGCGAAAAATAAGAAACCACTAGTCGCTTCTATTGATTACCCGCTTACAAATGTGAATATTCTGGTAAGTACATACATATCTATAGTTACGCGCACCTATTATGTTACTCACGTTTTAAGAATACTAAAAGAAAATATTATGTAATTTTACTCGAAATTGTTTGGTTTTCTTTAATTCGCTCTATGCTGCTTCCAATTCACAAAAATATGGTACACAAAAATCACTAGATCTTAAATAAAAAACACAACATGCAGTACAACAAACTTAATACATCGTACAATTACAAATACGCATCATACTAGCGTATTTTTCTTATTTTAGAGGTTAAATATATTAACGCTTACATCATTTTACAAAATAAAAATTCATGTATTTAGTAAAAATAGTTCGTACGTATAGTCAACAGCTATGCGTATATACAGTCAATTATATTTACGGTAAAGTACAAGCTCACCTGTTCAAATCGGATAAAATAATTTAAAACAACAGAATACTATTTTAATCAAACTCAAATGCTACAACTAGGAACACTACAGCAAGAAGGTTAAAATAACCGTGTCGAATTTATATCGGTTCCGTGGATTTAAAGTTAAAAGATATTGCGAAGTTATTACAACTGATATTATGTTTGCGAAACGCGACGCTTACTTACTAGATGGTTGCTCCTTTTAACATCGACCTCGTTTATGATTTGCGCGTTCCTGCTCTACGTCATTTGGCGATCGAATCTATTCGACAAATTTGACGGTCACCTCTGTTTGTTTATAGGTATATACATCTTGATATAAGCATTTCGTAAAAATGAAAATTTTACATAAACAATACCAAAAGTAATGTTCACAATAATAATACTGGATACGTAACATCCTTCTTTACATAATTTTGTGCTTGAGAATACAAAAAAATCATCCATTTTGCCTATACACATATGTACTTACATATAGAGAGTACATATTAGTAGTATTACTAACGTACCTAATTCATTTCTGTTCCTATGTAACACAACTTCATATTCTCATAATTATTATTCCTCCTCTTTTATCTATTACATATAATTTAAGTTTTGCGACCAGTTAATGAATATCGAGACATAATATTAAAAAAATCAAAAGTGCGATGAGTATCGTATAACACGCGTGTTACCAGTTTTTCTTAACTAGATATTTAAGAGTAGAAGGAGATACAGTAGAATCAGATATACTGTCGCTAATTTTAACGGTTATGACAGCATAGGAGAAACAATTAAATTGTTACATGTTAAAACCAAATTATTCTTTAACGCGTTAATTCTCTTGCCTCACATTCAGCTCCGCCGATTTCTTGTATAAAGTATATCTTCTTATGTAAATTCTGTTATCTACCCACAATACACATTTTTCATATTACGGTTTTTTCTCAATATACCTTCTGCAAAGTTGTACTAGATATGGATAATCGTACGCTTGCTTGTGCCGTATTTTAACAATACATTACGGATACAATAATTGTCTAGCGTCTCGTTACTGCAGTGCATATTTTGAAACTGTTTATGATTTTTATATCTCTGTCCCAACAACAACAACACATTACTGGTTCTATTGTCGTTTGAATAATATGTATGTACCTATATACACACATACACGCTTCGCGGAAGGAAAGTCATTGTAATTTGTATTGTCGTGACAATTGATTTATTCGATACGCAATAATAGAATTGAGTTATTACACATCCATTTGAAAGTTATAAAAACTTAATTTAACCCAATACCGCTATAAAGGATATCGAAGGCTTCCACGGCCCGAGTCTCTATTACGAGGGTTTCCGGGTGTTGATCGTGTCATGGTTTGTAAAATACATAGGTAAGTATATACAGTACAAAAGAATGCACAAGATGTACAATAAAAGAAGTGTGAAAGAGCTTCGTAGCAGAATAATGTCACAATGCCTTGTTTCTTATCTTTCCAAAATATTGTACTACCTACTGCCCAATTTCATAATAAAACCAGTAATACTTTTTCTGTCAGTACTACCATTTGCAAAATCTGCGTCTACAGATGCACTTACACTCAAATTTCTATCATTCTTTACAAGTTTTAAACCTAAGTCCGTCGTACCTTTACGGTATCGCAAAGCATTTTTAAAAGTGACTTTCATCGTAGCAATTTTGAAATTGACTAAAATAATTCACACTAAAGCATAAATCGGGTCGAGTACCAAGTATAATAGGATACATAATACTTCCAATTAATTCTTTCTACGGTACTTTATAGTTTAAATTTTCAGTTGTTTTAAGGTTCAATTTAGACTGAATCGCACTTTCGCTGGTATAAGTACATTAATTAACATTTAAAAGACTTTCAAATTACGTTTACGTTATTATTATACAATTGTTTGTCTTTACTATTTCTATATCTAAGAAACTAATTTTATTTGTATGGGATAAGTCTCTGACTTCAAGTTTTGCGTGAGTTTACATTTTATTTTACTCAAATCCACATGCAAAACAGTACAATTATTAAACTACAACAATGGATCAACTTTCAATCGTTCAAACTTCATAGTCATTAAAAGTTCATTCAAATGATCATAGCAACACCTAAGGCTTTGTCGTAAACCGTTTTTCCTTTAATTTACACACATATCCAGAAAGACAGTTGTTCACTCCTTAAGAATATATAGATTATAAACTACGCTTGAGGTCATTGTATCGTATGTCGGAATGATTCGGAAAAAGAGTAGCGGGGGGACGTAGGAAGGAGTATCTCCGGGGCCACAGTAGGTTCTGGGACTCAGGCTAGACCCCTCACCGGCTTGGGCAGGTCTTCTTCCTTCACCAGGTTCAGCTTCTCTCCCTCCCATGGGGTACAGCTTCGGACGACGCCCGCCAGCCACGAGGAAGTACTCGTGTCCGAGCAGGCAGCCCTCAGCACCCCCCACGCTGTCGGAGCTCGTTGAACTTGGGGTCCGGTCCTCCAAGTTCGAGCTTGGAGGACCGGACGAGGATTTGTGGGTGTAAAATTTAAAATACTTTGTTTTGTTTTCCGTGTCTTTTGTTTGGTAGTGAACCGTCTTGGTCAAAGAACGGAATAGGTGAACCACCACGAGCCCCCACTGACCTCGTGTAGGATGTGGCTCCTCATCCACGCACATTGGTCTTGACTAGTGGGAAACATTAGTCCTGGACAAGACAGAAACCGAGGTATTGGCGCATGAATGCACCCCCTCAAGCCCATCAAGTCTTCGCTTCCAAGGTAGCACTTTGCCATTACATATCCTTCCGGCAACTGAAGAGGAGCTTATACATATAATGTCGAAGTTACCTAATAAGCTAATTACCGGCGACGATTTAATTCCTAGCTTCCTTGTTCCTGACTGTCGACATGTCTTTGCTTATCCCTTAAAAGTCATAAACTTATCTATTCGTACTAATGTTTTCCCTACCTTCTGGAATCGCGCCAGAATATGTCCTGTTTTTAAACAGAATGACTCAGCGCTTCTTTCTAATTATAGACCGATCTGTATTTTATTTAACTTTGCGACGGTCTACGAAAAACATCTCTATACCTCCATTTGTAATAACGTACGTGCATACTTATCTTCAAACCAGCATGGCTTGGTTTCGGGTCGCTCCACTACTAGTAACTTGACTTGTATGAGTCAAGACATAGGCGAAGTTCTTAATAGACGGGACCAATTATATCTGGTTCATACCGATCCACAAGCGTTTGACACTATAGATCATCAAATTCTTCTGGATAAAACTAGTTCCTTTGGCGTTGTTCCACCAGTTACAAATTGGAGGGTGTTTATCCTCCTAGAGGTGTTCCCTCTGCCGATCTATCTGCGCTTTGTTCTGGATTTCTTGGAATGGTGTATTCAATTTGAATAACTTTTACTTTACAGAAGGCTTTAAAATTGTTGAAGCGTGTTACCCTCCATAACCACATGATATGTTGCTCCCAAAGTGGGTTGTAACAAGAAGTTTATACTCTTTAAATGTTTATATAACTTCATTTTTAGTTCGGATTAAATAAGAATGTGTAAAATCTCAGTACTGATCAACAAAAATTACATAATATGTCATACCTTCATTTGCTGATGGTGTTGTTGGTCCAGCAAAGTCAGACGACACTATAAAATATTCTTTTGGGCTCTTTCTCTCTAGTATCTAATCGACTGCATTTCTTGTTTGCTGACCTCTCAGACATACATCTTGGAGGCTTCTTCCGGGGTAATGATGTATTCTTTTGTGCCATAAATCCACATCCTCATTAACATTAGTATTGAAGTTCTTTGGTTTTACCACTAGTATACATTTTCAACTAGTTTTTTTTGCCACATTTATGGAAAAATCTACTCTTTGAACATTCATCAAATACTTTCCAGCAGAAGGATTTACGAAATGATTTGTGGAACCTGAATCCATTATGAATGTAATTTTTGCCTGGTTACTCGCCATTGATGAACCTGAAATCATCGTTGACATTTTTCCCATATCATCAGTTTTCTTGCCCGCATTTCCACCTTCAATTATACTTACTAGAAAAGAGGTTTCATTTTCTTTCATTGAATTTTCAGTACAATTTGCCTGGTTTCCATTTCCTTAAATACAATTTGCAGATTTTTTCGAGGGAAAATCCGATGTTCCCTTTCTTTCCACATCCATAGCATTTATAGGGAAACTGTCGTAGAATTATTTCCAGAGTTATATATTTTTTGTGCATTCTTTTGAAACGATCTTCTAAATTGCCACCGTTTTCTGCTGTTCATACATGTCATATGCTCACTACTAGTTTCTACACTTCTATGTTGTCGGTCTTGGTTCTGGAGTAATTTGTTTTTCACTAAATCAAAGGTTGTTTATTATAACCAATGTTTAATTTTTTCAAGAAGAGAAAAAATAAAACATTGATCACTGTCGTGATAGCGCTGTATGATTCAGACATGACTGATAGTACATAATTGAATTATAACCTTAGTCGTTTGAATTTTACTACCTCCATGTTTCAATTTGGATACCGTCTGTTCATACTGTTACGTTTATCGGGCTTTTAAATAATGGGAGAGAGAGAAGAGGTACGCCATGGTCCGTAGGTATGTTATAGGAATACATTTTAAGGTAATAGCTGATTATTTAGCGATAAAAGCAACTAAGCCAAAGATGATTTTATATTGGATTTGAAGCGGACAATCACAAAACATTTACTAAATAGTATTGCTAAGCTAAGGGAAAATGTTGAATGTTAACGACAAATCCAAGTGATAATCATAGATTTATTGTCATAGACCAACAATAACCGGAAATCGTAAGATATGGACCAAACCATAAACCCTAATAAATGTGACA
>SMLS01031189.1:0-13847 GCA_004785975.1 Popillia japonica | reverse complement strand
TTTCGCCAGCCGCGCCTATGTGGGTATTACTGCATTAAAAAGCACTACACCATACAAGAGAAATTCTACGTATTGCACGATATGGCATAGTAGCGGAAATGTTATAAATGTATTCAGTTATCTATTTCATTGCCCCTATAAAGGTTATAACACATCGGTAAAAGTTAATTTTCATAGAATAATAGAAAGTAGAACTGTCATCATTTCTTAATAACATAAGCGCTATGAAAATACAAAGCTGATTTCAAAAGGCGACGATATACACATCCATAAATAATGTCACTCCTTTGCCGATATTAAAAAAAATCAAGAACAAAAAAATAAATCTCTCGAAGTACTGAATGTGGCTGGTAGAACTTTCACCTCCTTGGAATATTACTTAGGGTATTTGGGCGTATACAATTCCATTACACTTACATATAGGTACGCGTATATATGTAGGTATACAAAATGACCTATTACACGTTATTATATACACATGTATGTGTATATCTGCTGACCACTTTCTCCATCTGTATATCTTTACTGTAATTTTGCATATTTTAATATTTGTTTGACTATCATCTCGTTTACTCCTATAATAGCTGTGCAAATAACTTAATTGCGGCGTTGTTAGAAGTATAATTGAATATTATCTATATATGTATATAGTGAACCGCGCCTAATTAGAAATACTAACACTTAAATAGACACAATCCAACGACGAATTATCTATAATTTGAAATATATACGTTTTTATTATAACAATGTTTAATTTACTGTTATTGTGCATAAGGCGCTTATGTATGAATAAATTAGTAAATTTTACGAAATCAATATTTAGGTTTTCTACATTAATTGACAATTTGTTATCAAAGATGATTTAATATGTGCTAAAGAAAGTAAGTAAAGTTTTATATCTTTTCTACAAAAACAGCGGATATCATAAAATAATGTCTCCAAAAAAATAAGAAACATATGGAAACTGTTTTAAATATCAGATCCACATAGAAACATTGAACAACCCAGTTTTATTGCAATTTAAATAACTATAGGTTTTAATCATAAACATTGAGCATTGTGCCATAAATCTTTTACGTATACAGATTATATTTACATTAGCTTTGTGATTTCAAGAACAGTGGGCTCGTCTAGTACCGATAAATTCCGGTGACTTCAAACACCCCAACTTTTAAAGCAATTCCAGATACGTGTTTTGACAACGCATGGCTAGTCATTATCAATGAATGACTCAATGAACTTGCAGTAATGTTGTGTTGCTAATTATTTTATGACAACAAATGGTACTCAACCGGAGAACCGATGATTGGACTGGCGCGCCATAATGGCCGAACTCAGTAATCTGGTTCCCTCACAACCAAATTTTACGCTAGTATTTCACAGTAAAATCTTCAGGTTGTGTAAGAAGCTTAGTTTACATCGCACCTGCTGCCTTCATTAATTTTATTTCACTTCTATTATGATACCTTAGTTAACATAAATGGAACCCATTGGAATTTTGTTTATGGAGTATTGGAAAAAAGTTTACGAAATTTTATGAATCAAAAGGGGAGGTTATGAATCCTTGTTTAAGAAATTGTTTTGCATTTGATAAATGTCTATGGCATTACATTTTTTACATCCTCATTGCATACAGAATCATACAACAAACATACACCGAAAGTCAAATTGACATATAAAATGAAACAACATTAGACACCTACCTTATTATAAAGACAGAATTATTATTTATTTAAACACTATAGTACTTACAGTCTACCAAATAGAACGCAGTCTTCATTTTATTTATATATTCTGTTATAATATATATCTATTTCACAGTTGTAAAAATACATTAAATTATATTAGTACACTTCGTTACATACATATATTTTTATATAAAACTATTATATACTTACCACTACTAATTTGTATTTTCTGTTACAGAAATCCCTAGTAGTTTTGTGTTGGGTAATAGCTACAGTTCTAGCAGTCGGCGAAAAGCAATTAAAACTGGAAGATATAGAAAGAGAAAATATAGCAAACGAAAAGAAAGTAAAGGTGCAAAAGCAAAGTAAAGCAAAACTATCAACACCAACATTGCAGTCATTCCAAAAAGTGATCTCACCCTCAAGATTAGAATATGGATTTTCTCCTCTAAAGGCAGCGCAGAAATATACGCCACAACCTCAACAGCAAGCTGAAGTTTCCCAAGCATTTCAATATGCCTATCCACAATATACAACGCAATATTCCACACCATTAACTTACACACAGTTTCCTCAATATCAATACCAACAATACGAAAATATTCCTTTTGTTGCGGATAATCAACTAGTACAAAGTGCTAAATCCGACCACCAGCAATATTATGGACAACAATTGATTTATATCCAGCCTACTGTAGCTCCAACTAATAATATTCAAATGGTGGTTGATGCAAACGGTAAGGCAAAATACTACATGTACATACCGAATCAGTATTATAACAACGAAGGAACAGATATCAACGATCCGATTAAGAATATCCAAGTACAAACCATTCCGCCAACTTATAATAATGTAGGTCCTCAAATTTTTACTAGAGAACCAGATTATCAACAATTACCACAAAATGAACATCAATACATAACACAACCACAGTTGCCGCCTCAGCCAGTAACTCATCCTATTCAATATGTGGAGCCTACACCACGTGCTCCTCAACAAATACAATATATTTCACCAACTCCAGCCGCTCCTCAACAAATACAATATATTTCATCAAAACCAGTATCCCTCAGAAATACTCAATTCGTAAGTCCAACGCCTACACAAGAACCATTTGTTCCAAGCCCACAAGTAACTCCGCAAACTCTAATATCGAAATCTCAATATACCTCTAAAGGCGAGCCTCAGTCATTATTAGATTCTTACGTGCCCTCAATACTTCAATTACAATACTACAAACAACAACAAGAAGCTCAAATAAATTCAATTGAAGCAAACTCAAAATTAGAAGTACCTAAAAGAATTTTAACAAGACAAACGCTTCGTATTCCAAACGCTCAAGTTGACACAAGCTATAGTCTTCCGTTGCCCTCGCCGTACAGAGCTAATAATTTTAAAAGTTAAGTACGACTTACAGAATAAGGCTAGAATTGGATTAGAGAATGTGAACAATTTAAGCACTCAATTATAATATAAAACGCATAGGTTGTAAATAACAAACGCGAGATCCAGTTCTTCTGCTATTGGCCAGTTGAAGCTCATGTAAATATTTTCGTTAATAATTTTTTATATTTTAAGTTTTCTTTCTATAAAAAAGTATTATTTGAACTTGTCGCTGACAATGTTTTGAACTGTTTTATATGTATTTATTACCATGTACTGTAAAATTATAATTTTTGATGTATCGACTGTTATGTTTATAATTTTTCATATAATAAAGTTATCTAAACAAATGTTATAATTCCCTAGTCCCAATCTTAAACTTGTACTGTTTTACATTTAAAATGTAAAATGTAGAAAATTATCTAGAGTATTGACTCACCACTCAACCATGTCTATTTCAATTGCAATTAAATTTCTGTACTAACCTAAGTTAAAAAGTAGAAACTACAATGAAAATGTTTCTAAACGACTAAATCCACTAAATACGAGAAACACAAAAATCAAAGAAAACGAGTTACAACGTTAGTTGCAAAAGCGAAGGAGAAAGCATGGATGGACTTTGGAAACAAACTTCAAACTAACTGCAAAGCTAATCAAAAGTTGTTCTATAAAGCCCTAAAGACAATGAGAACAGAAAAAAAAACGCAGACCAAATATAATAACACAAATAATGAAATATTAACCAACAAATTAGATATTCTGAGAAGATGGAGAGAGTATTTCCAAAATCTATTGGGTGGTACAAGTATAATAGGGCCCAGTACCTATAGCAAGAAAAAAACAAAGATAACAAAGAAGTAATAACGATGTAGGAATTGGAAGTAGTGATACAAATACTGAAAAATAGAAATTCGCCAGGTGAAATTACACCGGAAGATTACACCGGAAGATGATAAAAAAAACTAGGGAAAACGGGAAGAAGAAGCCTACTAGAAATCTTGGAAGAATGGTCAACACATTATTAACACTAATATATAAAAAAATGATTACAAAAACGGTAACAACTATCGGGTGTCCCAATAGAAACTTGGTGATTTAAATTCCAAATAAAATGCGTAGTATTTATAAATTCAACGATTTATTAACGTAAATATAAAATAGAAACCCTAAAATTATATGTGGAACAATATATCGGATAAATGTCCACCATGACTTCTATTGCACACAGCGATTCTTTTTCTAAAATGTTCAATGACTTTATCACACATATGCAAGTTAATCTCGCCAATAGCCGCACGAATGTTATTTTTTAATTCATCAATTGTCTGTGGATTATTTGTGTAGACTTGATCCTTAAGGAAACCCCAAAGGAAAAAGTCCATCGGTGTTATGTCGCAGGATCTTGCAGGCCAATTCACGTCACCATTACGAGAAATCACACGGCGAGGGAATTTCTCCCGCAGTAAATTTAGAGTTTCCCTGGCAGTGTGACAAGTGGCCCCATCTTGTTAAAAGTAAAGATTGTTGAGGTCCATATCTTCCAAACGAGGCCATAGAAAGTTATTCAACATCTGTCGATACCGCTCTCCATTGACAGTTTCTACTTCTCCATTATTATTCTCAAAAAAGTAAAGTCCAAGAACACCATTAGCCGAGAAACCGCACCATACAGTGACACGTATTGGGTGCATGGGTTTTTCAATAATCTCTTGAGGATTTTCACGCCTCCAAATGCGGCAGTTTTGTTTATTTACGTAACCCCCTAAGTGAAAATGGGCTTCGTCACTGAATATGATTCGCAAACAGAATTCGTCATCAAATTCATCTTGCTCCAAAATCCAATTGGCAAAGATACGGCGGTGGTGATGGTCCCTGGGCTTCAATTCTTGTGTTAACTGTATCTTGTATGCGTATAGCCGAAGGTCTTTTGTTAAAATTCGTTGCAGAGATGATCTTGAGATGGCCAATTGCTGTGACTGATGACGAATTGAAGTGTTTGGACTTTCGGTAACACTTTCATTCACCCTAGGCATATTTTCAACTGACCGAACGTTACGAGGACGTAGTGGTGTCTTTACATCGAGAACAGAACCAGTTTGTTCAAATTTTACCATTAAATTCCTAATTGCCGTATTCATATGGGGGAATATGATTCCGATGAAAAACAACGCGTAGTCGACGAATTGTGTTCGTAATGGAACGACCATTTTCATAATAAATTTGAACAATTTGGATACGTTCTTCAGTCGTGAAACGTTGCATGATGACTTTTACAAGTTTTTAGATGACGTATACCAAATATTATGTTGCTAATTACCTAATTTGAAAATTATGTGAAATTTAAATTCCTAAGTTCCAGTTGGGACATCCTTTATAAAGGAAATAACTTACTTGATATTATTACTAAAATACTAGAACAAGTACTAAATAAGAATCTTAAACAAATAATAGAAGCACACTTTGCAGAGCCACAAAATGCCCAGGATCGCATACGTATAATAAAATAATAATAAAGGAAGGCTCCAGTCAAAAAACACTTGTTTCCGATTTATACATTTAGAGAAAGCCTTGACCGAGTACCAAGAATGAAAATCTGGAAAAGTTTAGAAAATAGAGGTATAAGTAGAAAAATGATAAACCTAATGCATCTACGAAAATAACCATTTTTTTTCATAAAAAATAATATGAAATCTAAAGGGTTTCAAACAGAAGAAGGTCTGAGACAAGGACGAAGACTGATTAGATTAAGAGAGTTATGGATGATATTATTAGATTATGTGACAACTATATCCAAAATTTGTGTTGGCTACAGAGATCTCCGCAGAGTAGAAATTGCTATTAGAGCAGGTAATATAGTGATAATCGCAGAAAATAAACACAAGCTGGAAATTTGGAACGAAGTACTAAAACGCAATTAAATGAAAATCATATAAATAAAACCAAAGTAATGGCAATCGGAGAACAACAACTTGATATTACAATAGGCAATACGAAAATAAAAAATATTAAAGTTTCGATATTTAGGTGTTATATTAGATTAATCAGGACATTAGGATGCAGAAATTAACGAAAAAATGATAAGATTATGCCATGCACTTTGCACATTAACAAACCAGAAATCTTAGCTAAAACGAAAATACAAGTCTACAAATCGTTGTACCTACTAGTCCTAATGTAGTATGTGAATCCTGGGTACTCTCAAATAAGCATAAAAGTATAAGCCAAGCAACTGAAATAAAATATCTAAGGAGTTAAAGAAATAACCAGGGAATACAGAAGTAAGATATGAATTAGATATTCAACCAATATCCACGTTTATAGAAAATATACAACTAAGTTGGTGAGGACATATACAAAACATTCTAAATACAAGACCGGTTAATCAACTATACGAAGCAGGATCACAGGAAAGAAAGAAAAGAAGAAAACCTGGATTGACACAATAAGCAATATATTGAACGACAAGAATAAATCCCGGAAAGTGACGAAAGCACTGACGAAAGATAGAAAAGCATGGAAAAAGTTTGTACTTAGCCAACAATAATAACACACCCGACAACTTATGATATACGAGGTTAACTTAGGATATCTACTAAGAACCAATTTCTAATAATTATTTTTAGTAAATGTTAGTATTTTAAACAGGCGTTTTAAAGAGTCAGAGACGTCTGTTAGGCAAAAAGTTTCTGTTGAAGTCATTCGAGATGTGATTTTATATTATTTTTACGAGATTTTTGCATGTGCAATAGAACGTAAACGCATTTGTAGTATATTACAAGGAATAAAAGAAAAATGTAAAAAGCAGTATCCGTTTGCATTTTCACAAGACTTGAGTCAAGCAATAGATGGATTCACGGCTAAGCTAATAGTCAAGGATGATGCCAGATTTGTTTTTCACAAACCATATTCATTGCCATACGCATTACGCGAAAAAGTAAGCCAAGAATTAAAGGAACTAGAATCAAGAGGAATAATCGTGTCAACAACTCAAGCGGAAATCGCAAGTCCAATTGTAGTCGTACCGAAGAAAGATGGTATGATAAGAATTTGTGTTGATTTTAAAAAGACGTTAAACCCAATTTTACGAACTGATTATTATCCATTGCCGGATATACATGATATTTTTCAGTCACTAGTAGGTGCTAAAATATTTACTGTTCTTGATTTAAGTAATGCGTACTTACAATTGCGAGTAGACCAAGCTTCACAAGAATTACTTACAATCAACACCCATGTTGGGTTATTCAAATTTACAAGATTACCGTTTGGTGTCTCTAGCGCTCCTGCGTTGTTTCAATTAACTATGGAACAAGCGCTAAGAAGTTTAAAAAATGTTTCTGTTTATATAGATGATGTAATCATCTCAGGCAAAAATATTGAAGAATGTAAAGCCAATGTAGCAAATGTTTTGCAAAGACTGAATAAATACCGTATTAGAATTAATGTCGAAAAATCGATTTTCTTTAAACAGCAAGTCGATTTTTTGGGTCACGCGATTAGTGGTGAAGGTATAAAACCTCAGGAAAAGAAAGTAGAAGCCATTTGGAAAGCTCCTAGTCCCACAAATGTCACAGAATTAAGAGCGTATTTGGGTCTACTGAATTATTATTCCAGATATATACCTACCTATGTTGTCATCTGAAGTTCATCCACTGTACGAGTTATTAAACAAAAATGTTAAATTTATGTGGACTAAGGAAAGAGAAAAAGCATTTCAACATAGCAAAACGTTGCTCTTAAGTAGCAAAGCGTTAGCAATATATGACCCATCTAAGCTTATAATTGTAACAGCTGATTCATCAAATTACGGAATAGGCGCGGTATTGAGTCAAATAGATAGTAAAGAAGAGAAGGCAGTGTATTTTTCATCTTGTACCTTGAATAAAAGAGAACAGAATTATGCACAAGTGCACAAAGAAGCGTTAGCTCTAATTTTTGCAGTTAAGAAATTTCACAAATTTCTTTACGGAAAAAAATTTACATTGCAAACAGATCACGAACCGTTACGAGCAATATTTGGGAAGAAAACAGGTATTCCGACGCTAGCCCATGCTAGACTGCAAAGATATGCAATAATTCTTTCTGCATACGATTACGAGATCAAGTACCGGAAAGGGAAAGAAATTGCAAATGCAGATGGATTATCGAGGTTGCCCTTGGAAGAAGAAACAGAAGACGAAATAATTGCGTGTACTCATGATGAGACATTGCCACGCATGCAGATAATATCGCTGCAGATACAAGGAAGGATAAACTGTTGCAAATGGTGATAGAACTTACTAAAATAGGATGGCCGAGTAGATGTACCGATGAGCAACTCACACCATTGTTCAGGAGAAGAAACGAATTAAGTGTTGAAGAGAATATTTTGTTATGGGGACGAAGAATAGTAATTCCAGATAGTAATAGACCAGAAGTACTGACACTATTACACGATCAACATCCCGGTATGGTGAGAATGAAGTTATTGGCTCGAAGTTATGTTTGGTGGCCAAACATCGACAACGATATTGAAAGAACTGTAAAATTGTGTGAATATTGCCAGATAATATCACCGAAACCAGAAGCTCGTTCAGCTCCATGGACGACGTCCAACAAAATCTGGAAGCGAATACATATCGATTTTTGTAAAATTAACAATGCTAATTTATTAATACTTTTCGATACAACGACTAAGTGGATTGAGGTTTTCATTATGAACAATAGTACCGATGCTCAGCACACTAGCCAAACTGAGACAAACATTTTCCTGTTTTGGATTAGCGGAAATTATTGTTAGTGATAATGGACCACCATTCAACAGTAAGGAATTTCGAAAGTTTTGCATGTCTAATGGAATACAACAGGTAAACTCTCCACCATATCATCCACCGTCGAATGGTAGTGCAGAACGAGCAGTGCAGACCGTAAAATCATCTCTAAAAAAGTTACTACTAGATACCAAGCGCAATAAATTGACGCTAGAACATAACATTCAAAATTTTTTGTTCGCTTACAGGAACACTCCATCAGCGGTTACACAGAAATCACCCGCAGAAATGCTGTTTCGTCAACTACCAAGAACTAAGTTATCTTTATTAAAGCCAGGTCATAATCAGAAAAAGAAGAAGGATCTAGACGAGATTGCAAATCCCAAAAATAGAAAGCTGATAGTATTCTCAAAAGGACAGAACGTACTTATCTACAGTGCGCAAGGGAAGCAGTGGAAACCTGGAAAAGTAGTAAAGCTAGTTAGTAACGTAACACATTTAGTTTGGTCGGAAAACAAAATTAAATTCGTTCATACATCAAACATAAAGGCATCGTTATTAGAGGAACCTACAATAGACGAAGTCCATGAGAAATTTCCATACGCATTAAGAGGAAATGATAACGGAATAATCTTTCAAGATAAAAGAGAAGTTGGTTCAGGATTAGAAAACTATGCACACCAAAGGAAAGAAATGGAAATAGAACGTAATGTAAGAGATGAAACTAAAGAGCGTGAGAACAACCAGGGAGAAACCAAAGTTCAAAATCCAGTGTCCTTATCCCCAGTTCCCACCCCAACCATATCTTCACTAAGGAGATCCAGCAGAATTCATAAACCACCTGAAAGGTTAAATTTATAAAATTGTAAATCACATTTTCAGTTGTAAGGGGGGAGGAAATGTTATATATGTTGCCTATGTATGTAAGTGGGTAAGTTAGAACACTGTCTGGCTAGTTGTGAGGTTGATACATGTATTTGTTAAGTAAAGTTAATATTTAAATAAGGTATACAATGACAAAACTGTCCAGTTAATTAACCCACGTGTCCGTAGTGTAAATACACAACACTTTTATTCCTTGCAATACGCTAGAAATGTGTTTATGTTCTATTGTACATAAAAAATTATTAATATAAAAATTATTTTTTACGTAACATCTTTAAGGACAGTAGAAATCTTTACAGCAATAAAATCCAATCCAACTCTTACTGCAATAACATGCCACGAAGGTTTTACAGGACTCATTTGTGAGTGTCTCCGAGTCCTAGAAATGGTGCCTGTAGAAAATGTTAAAAATTTTACAATAGAAACGAATCAGAAAAGGAATGTTTAAATATATCTTCCACACTTTTGCACATTCACAATTTTATTACAACATCGACTATTATAAACTCACTAAATAATTCATATATGTATCTGTAGTCATGAAGTAAGATATCTGAGTATACTAACTGAAAACTGTAAATACTACATATTAGCAAAAGTGTAGAAAATACTTTTCTTCATTACAATAATTTATAAATAATTTAAAACTTCCTACGGCATCTATAGTCGAAAAACGAAACTTCTCAAGCGTAGGTTTCCTAGTTTACAAATATGAACCTGAATATTGAATCTTTACGTAGGTTTATATGCAATACCTCCAATATGCTACTCACATTATGCCACTTATGGACTTATTCATACAATGGAACTCGTATGTATTCCAAAATCCTGTAATAAAATAACATGTAACCTAATGCGTTAGCAACCAGTTATACACTACTTTATTCATCAGGTTGTGGAGACAAAAAAAAATATTTTTGAAATATATGAATAATTGTTCAAACATTAATATTAAATCGAATAGATTTTATTCAAAAGTGAATAATTTATTTAAATCTTGCATAAATACAACAAATATAGAAATAGAGAAGGGTTGAATGGTTTCAGAGAGATTCGAGACGTGTTCAGAGTTAATTATCTTGACAATTCGATATCTTATGCGAACATAATTTGAAATATTTAACAAATTGAAAGATGATTCAATTTTTATATCACACAAAGAAAGAGATAAAGCGAATGAGTTATAGAAGACATAAAAGCTGAACATACTGTCTTGTGGAAGATCACTTTCAGAGGTAGGTACTCAGGCATTTTGGAATATTGCGGTGTACAAAACTATACAAAAATTCACATACCTATAAATTCTACAAGATATCACACCATGAACAGCTTTTCGCGAAAGATGAAATTTTAAATAAAATACTTATTACCGATGAAATTATCTTTACAATAAATGGTGGAGTGTCATAACTTTCGGTTTATGTCCTACATTTATACATGGAGGGATTTCATATGCAGTAAATTTTTGCGGAAACTACTTACTAATTGCATTGCTTGTCCTTTTCTGTTGAAGCGCTTATCATTTCTGGTGTCGAGATTGAATGCCAGGTACGATTCCACATTCAGGACTCCATTTGCAAGGACCAATCTTATGAGGCGTGCCCCCTCGGACATTCTTTCCAGACTGGGTAATAGAGTGCTAGATGATGTGCTTCATTAGGCTATTGTTTTGTTTGTATAAGTATTGTTATTATTATTATTCTTATATATTTCTGTTAGCTAGTTGTTAGCACTATTCCTTGTTATTATTTTATCACTAATTTTTGTCATATACAGTATGTACGCATTGTTTCTTAGTTTAATTTGTTTATCCTTTTATTGGACCGAGGCCTGTTGGGCAATAAATATAATTTATTACTATCAGATATTGGTTGCGTACAAACCTATTTACTTCAAATCTCGAACACACAATGTCTGGATTGGAATAATGAGTAATGAGACTTCTTTCATTTTTTATTGATGTTGCGAAAGTACATAATATATGTATATGTATATTGTTTCATCGATCGATACACTGACTATTGATGGACGTCGCAATATTCTATTAATGCTGTTAAGAATTTTCTGATTAACCAATTCAAAGATGGTGGTTTAACGTATTCGGTCGCATGTCTTCTAAGATCAGCTGCGTTATTTCCAAATGATTGCTTCCTTTAATTTATCTAATTGTTTTTGAAAATATAAAATTTATAATAATGTACAAATACACTCGTGGAAAGTAAAGATTGGACAGTTTCCCTATAACAACGTATTGAACGATCTTTAGTTTCCATGAGTGTATGAAACTTGAATGTTTAATTTAAAAGACCGTATACGAGTACACGTGATCGAATGAAGAGAATTTATTCGGAATACGAAGTGACCACGCTGAAAACTTCTTATGAAATGAGACTTTATCTTTCGTCATCCTTAGAGTATATTAGAGTATTATAATCATTAGGGTAAAATAACTTCCTCACAAAATTGAATTTCTATTTCTTCTTTGTGGTTTTATTCTCTTGCATAATGTTCAATGTAGCCAGTACAAGTATTGTTGCCAAAACAGATTCTATTACTTTTATCGATTATTTTATTTGCTGTAGAATAGATTTAGAGTAGCACTGGCCACACTGGCTTTACTGGAAAGTTACGGTTTGCGTTGACAATTTTTTTTAGTTGCACAAAAATATTATGTTATAACAAAAGCAGATCTCAGTATCTGTCAACTTACAAATCAATACTGCCTTTAGTACTTGAAAGGAGCAAAATTGGTTGCGCAGTTATGTGTATACACTTGGAAATAATTGACGAGCAGACACTGTATAATCTGAACGCGTGAAGGTACATCCATAAAATTTGCGGAGCATCTAGGTTTTCTATAGACGAGTATATGCAGCGACTTTCGACTTTTGCCATTGCCGCCCTTTTTACCGAGCCATCCTATAGGTGGAAAATGCCGTCGTCATGAAGACCGACGGGGTGGGAGAAACCGGTGGTTGTTAGTGTGGTGTGAACGTTCAGTATGTAGTTGTATTCGCTGCTGCATAATGGTGGATCAATCGCGCTACTTAAGCGACTTTGAGCGAGAAATGTTAATTCCATGAGATCGCGCGCCGTCTCGAGCGATCTTTGTCGGCTGTGCAACGGACATGACGAGAATGAACCGAAGTAAGAGGTACGCGCTTTCAGTCGCGAGCGTAACGGTCCGCCGCGACCACAGCACGCGAGCACCGCGCCCTTCGGTAATGTCGCGTGCGTCGTCCTCAAGGGAACTTCGAGCCGTTTGGTCAGCAGGAAGGGAAGGCGCTCCCACTACGCCAACTGTACGAGGACGTTTGATAGAGGGAGGACTACGAGCGCAACGTGCGTTCCAGCGGCATCCACGATGGTGGGTCGTCGACACGTAGATGAGGTGCTACGGCTCGTTATGCTTCCTTACGTTCGGCGGCGCCTACGTCTGCTATACATGCACCACAACGCTCAATGCATGTCGCATGTGTAGTACAGACCTTTGTGGAAGAGCACCGTATACGAATGCTTCCATGGCCAGCTCGTTCTACGGATCTGATTCCAATCGAACATGTCTGGGATATGATCGGTCGGAGACACAAAGTTGAATGTAATTGTTAGCTACTTTGGCCGGCACGACCCGAGTCTCCATTATGAGAGCTTCCGGGTTTTGACCGCATCATGGTAATATAAATGTATACAATGATAAAAACAAAACACAAAAGTATATAAATAAAAAAGAAAACGACAAACTCCACGTTTCACCAGTAGGGTAAGTGAGGTTTTGAATAGGTGGGTGGTAAAGGCTAAATCCTCCTAACTGACAGGCGGTCAGAAGGTTATGGCTCTATTAGCTTCCCTTATCCACCTTTGTGTTTGTGAAAAAACCACTTACAGTTGTGACGAAACGGCGAGGTTGTAGTTTTTCTTTTTATTAATTTTTAGGCTTTGTTTTATTTTATTTTTTGTACTGTATATA
Source organism: Popillia japonica (assembly GCA_004785975.1). NCBI lineage: Eukaryota > Metazoa > Arthropoda > Insecta > Coleoptera > Scarabaeidae > Popillia > Popillia japonica. The sequence continues at coordinate 173 of SMLS01031189.1, read as the reverse complement.
TTTAGATTACTATGACGCGCTCTAAATCCGAAAGCAAAATTATTTTCTTAAAATGTACGAAACTGGTTCATCATTAATTATAGAAGAGTTAATTACTAATAATGGGCGAATCATTTATACATACTTTTATTACATCCACTCCAATATAAACATTTTCATTATTGAGAGTTTTT
>SMLS01031148.1:0-12751 GCA_004785975.1 Popillia japonica | reverse complement strand
CAAACAATATCCTCGATTCGCATTTAATTTGAAACAGACTGTACATATGTACCTACATGTGTTATACGTAGTGCTCATATTTCTTATGTTTTTAAAAACTTAAATCTAGTTTAGAACTTTTTTTTTAATAATTAAACTGTAATGCGAATTTCAAATACTGTAGATGATAAAAGTTGCTGTTTTAAAAATTACCTTTGTAATTGGATGGTTACGCAAGAAATAATAATGAGGATGTTATAACAAAACATTCGCGCATCAATATATAAATATCAGCTTGATAGTTTTTATGAAATATGTTGAATTAACAAAATCTCTTTCATTTGAATAGTTTATTTGAACGAAACAAAGCTACTAATGAGAATATGCGTTAGCGTTAGAATGGTAGAATAAAAATCATTTTTTATACTTTATTAATTTGTCCATACTTTGAACCAAGTAACTGGCTCATTCAAATAATCAGCGTTGTAATTGAACGGAAGGTACCGTGTACAAATGTACCAGTATAGAGATCATACATATATGTATGTATGTATGCATTGGAGTTTTCTGGGTGACATCGTGTAGATAAGTTTGCACTGAACATTTGATTGATTGTGGTGCCACTTTCTCCAGCAAGTTTCTAAACTGCACGTGTCTTTTATAAAACATTTACCAGATTGAGGAAAACGTTTTACAGATAGATACACTTAGAGTAAGCACTGTTAATAATAAATTGTAATAATCGGACATCCATCTTCTGAGCGAAGCCGATAGATAGTACAGCAGTGCTTTTATTTAATAACTAAACCCAAGTGATGTTTTAGACATGCAACGCATTTGACAGTACAGTAATATCAAAAAATGAAATTCCTGCAGAAATTTTTATTTACATATTGACAATTAAAATTTTACAGGTTGGGTTTATATTGTAAATAATAACAACTAAGTACCGAAAATGCAGGAATAGAATAAAGATGAAAACAACAAGGCAAACAGAGCCGTATAAAAATTGTCAAATATCGACTATGGTTAGACAGCTCGGAGATATTTATTGTTTTACCAACATATCATTTATGTCATCTTACGTCAGAGATGACGTGGGTTTTGATTCTAAATGAAAGCTCTGTACTTCTTTTACGTGGTAACTGGAACTTGGACTTTTCCAGGTAATCCAGCGACTGCCATAAACTGGAATAGAAAGGTTGGACGGAGTTGAACTTGCAAGAAAAGTTTAGTGAATATTTTGATTTCTGCTTATATTTAATAGAATTAGATATATGTATGTATGTATATATGCACACTCATGCAAAGTTGGATTGTTTCCATTTTTTTGGTTGGAATTTTTGTAGTTACGTCATAACTATTTATGACGAACGAATTCAGGTACACCAACTGTGTTTGCAATGAATTGCATAAAATTACAGTTGTCAAATTTATGATGTTATGAACATCTGCAATAGATTATTTCTTATAGTTCGTTAAAACTAGAATTTTTGGTAAACATTATAGATGGCATTTAATTTGGAAGATTGCAAGGTAGCAAATGCATAGGCAAATGTCAACAGCAGTATTTTCTATATTTTTGTTAGGTTACATGCACTGTGGTCAAACACCATCTCGCTCTTAGTAACGCGTTACTCGACTATGTTTATCTCATTTTTTTTAGACGGTTAATAACTTTGGCACCTTGTAATTGCAACAACGATTGCTGATTCCTTCTTAGATTATCATTAGTAGTAAACCATCAGTCGTAACCTGTACATAAACTGAGTTATAAATACATCAAAATGTTTGCCTTCCTTAAAAGAAAGCCAACAAATTGTAAGGGAAATTGCTGTAGCTTGATACCAGAATTTTTTAAATGCTTGTATTATCTAAAATACCAGTGATTTTAATATGATAATAATAGAGTAGTATCTTGTAATATATGTTATTGTTACAGTACTACATATTATTTTTATTAAATCCGTTTGTATAAACGTATATAATATATAAATAAATATGGCTCAAGGTACAGCATAATGTTGTACCTGAAGCCAGGAGGTGCTGTACCTTGAGCTACGAATAGAAAGAGAGAATATGGTGGTATGGTATATTATGAAACATTTATTAACAATATATTTAAAACTCCCACGTCAAATATCTCGCAAATAGATAAAGCTATTTGAATTTTATAAAAAGTAGCTGCCAAAGACTTTGACTGACTTCAGTTTGCTACTAAAAGTGTTTTATTACATACATGAAAGAAAGAATCGCAAGAATTTTTTTGATCGTTAGAATCTTTATTTGTCTTATCTTTAAAAGAGTATATTTATAAATTTTATTATTTATGTCAGTTTTAAAAATTTGACAGTTTCATAGATTTTTTGGTTTAAATAAAGCAAGATTAATTTCGATTTTTGTCTTTATCTTATAATTCTTTAAATGGTTCAAATATAACTAACAAAGATGTTCAAAATTATTGCCTGCTTGATTGTTACATAACGTATATCACCTTATTAGTTCTCTTCCGCAAATATTTAGCAATGTATTTCTTTTTTTTATAAAGGTTGATCATAGGCACCTATAGATAGTTCGTTGTAACGTTATCTTTCAAGTAACCCCACAAGAAAAACCTAACGGCGTTAGGTCCAGCTGATGACCTGGTCATCTGTGGACGCCATTAATATCAATCCAACGACACTAGTTAATGTTTCATGATAAAAGTGGGGGCCTATGATGTATCCGTTTAATATTTCATCTCATGAACTACCAAAACTGTTTAATTTTTGCTTGCCTTATCTACCTAAGGTAGATAATCTTCTGACCAATAACGAGTATTATGCTTAACTAAAGTACCATTGTTGTCAAAGTGATATTTGTCATTACAAATGATCTGATTTATTAAGTTATTGATTCTATTAATATTACAACAAAATTGCGAAAAATTCAAGTCTATGTTGATGTCTCCTATTATTAAAGAGTGCATTAACTGATTTTTCATATGGAGAGTATTTATATTTTATAGAATCCTACGACAAAAGGTTATAGTCAGATTATACTGTTCTTTTAATTGCGGCAATGTTGTATGTGGATTGTTATTAATTGTTTGTGGTATCGACATCTAAGCGTTTTTGTTTTTTGAAACTACCGTAGTTTCTGAGATGTGCGCACCAACTTGCAAATGTCTTATGGTCTGGTAATGGCTAGTCTCCTGCAATGCTTTAGATGCATTTCTTCGAGACATAAAATAAATTCATATTTACTTTGCCTTCACTAGTGTGCAAAACAATATTTTTAACACAATTTCAATGCAAACTAAGTAAATGTTGGAATTAAACGAATTTTTATGAGAACTAGTGGTTAATTGCCATTAATGTCAACATATTACCTAAATTATCAATCAACAATGAACCATAACAAAATATGGCAAAAATTAAAATTATCTACTTATTTTAAATGCATATGAAACCATTAAATTTTTTAAATTAACACAGTGATAACATTTGTGTAAATCAAATACTCTTCCAAATAAGGAAAAATGAAGATTCTAGCTATCAAAATTCTTTTGATGGCAGCACCGTCTTTATTCTCACGCAATAAAACACAATTATGATAACAAATTGAAGTCTATCATATTATTTAGCAATAGCTTGTTACAAAATTCATATATTTATCCGTTTCCGAGATATTTGACCTGGAAGTTTTAAGTTGTCCACCCTGTATATGCACTTTCTTGAGATACTTGCATAATATTATAATACTATGCATAATACTATGCATAATTCACTTCTATTGCGGATAATTGCAGAATATCTTCAGGCAAAACTTAAAAAAAATGTTATTCTTGTTCCAAATAAGACATCAAGAGATCAAAGTGGATATTTAAATTGTCGTTCAGATGAGGCAACATTCTTGTGTTAAAGTGGAATGATGTTCATCATACTTTAGTTCTATTTTCAAGCATCAAAATATGCCTGGCAATGGCGTAAGGTATTTACTACTCGTTCGATAATGATTTAATCATTAAAGATATGGGATATGAACACAATTGTAATAACAAAAAAACAGGTTATTTTCTTTACACCGATACAATTTTGCAGGCTACTAATATTTGATACAAAAGTTAATTATATCAGTAAACATATCGATGCTAGTACACTACGGTTCTAAGTTATTTTTTTCGTATGGAATGATAAATACATATACAACCGGTAGTGAAGGTGAGTTTATGGTTAGTGGCTTTTACGGTATTATCAAAGCTTATACAGCAATTGAATGCATCCAGTGGCCATAACTTCGAGATAGAGCATTAATAAATTTGCGGTCGTTAAGCTTAACAAAACCTAATTTAAACGCGGACTCCTGTGCATACATCATTTGATACAAATATCACACGCTACAACGTAAGATAGAACGGGACAGCTAGAGAAAAGTTATAATTCAACCAGGTCCAACGAAAATATAACCATTTATATGAAATACAAAGAGATCCTCTCCGCAACTGTCAAATTTTGCTTGTGAATAATGACCGCAGTCAAAACATTCAATTGTGTGTATCCTCTTACCGAACACAAACCCGTATATCAACTATTCTGTCTCAAATTATGTTTAACGGAGGAAGAGCGTATATCAGGTTAGCATGTCAGAGCGAGACGCTAAGATTAGTCGACTTCAATACGAATTGATAGCTCGGACCCACCACAGTGTTGGTGACAAAGTGGACAGATGACTGCATTTAGAATACAATAACTTTCCAAACCGACGTAGGTATACAAATATCTCGCAATTCGTCCCATGATACCGCGGCGTAATTAACATCTTTTTTGAGAATAGTTCTATATTCGTTCCCAAGGGATATTTAATTATCTATCAAATTATATTGCAACACAGTATCATTTAAAGTTTTAGAAAAATATTTGCTCCAATTTCAGTGTTGTACTTTCTTACCTGAGTTCGAAAACTTGAGATGTGTTAAATATTTACTTAAATATGGTCAAACTCTATTATATTCCTATAATTATTATTATACGTCCTTCGACGGACACACGCAATACAATGCGGAGGTTCAGGTGTTTCATAAACGCCTGCCATCAACCTATTTGGATCGTTTTGTAAAAGTGAAAAAAAGGATGTTGTTTATTCAATGCTGTTTCTTCATTATAAAAAAACATATCCCTTTATACATAGTTCAGTTGATATTGCGTATCGGCATAATAACTTTTGTTAGTGAACTACCAAAACAATAATACCTCAAAATATAATGGATGGCTATTGGAGCAAAGGTTACAGTGATACCAGTTGTAGTGTTTTGCGTTGATTTTAACTCTAATTTTCAAATTTTGATAGGCTTTTATTCAAACGGCACTCTTTCCTAACCTATAGGCTTACCATTAACTCTGCCTCTAATTGCATATTCTTGCATGTACATATGTATATTAGTAGGACTAGACAATATTAGCAAATAGTTGAGTGTAGGCTTTCACGACCGTAATCCATAGTAGAGATGTAGAGGAAAGTACCCTAATACGAGACACCTTTTCGTTTCTCATTATGTCTTCCAAAATATTTGACTTGCATTTAATATAGGTAATAAAATGTAGATAACATTCGTTAAAAGGTTCTATTTGATAATGTTCTTTTGTGTAACGGTGTATTAGTCTTCTCTAATCATTGACCAACAGTACTCAATATATGTATTACGTTCGCATCCCATCTTCCCTGGTACTGCTTTTCCAGAGTTGAAAGTCTTGATGAAAACGATCGTAATGCCCGTCACTTTGAGCCCCCAAATCTTTTGGGAAAAAATCCGAATGAGAATGTAAATAATGCATCTTTACTGACATATTGCATCACTTTTATGGTAAGCTGTCATTCTTTCATCCACGAGATCCTGGCAATTTTCCGCTTTGTTGTTGTTTAAAAACCCGATTGCTACAGATTTGTAACAAAACCATGCTACATTTTCTTTTACTAGCAGAACCGCATTGAAGCCTCATGACGTAATTCATTAATTGTCCAATCTGAGGACCTACAAAGATACCTGCTTTTATCTGGGCTTTACGTGTGCGGTGTGACAGTCTACATTTTATATAAAATTCTTTATCAACCCTAGTTTTTTAAGCATAGGAGGCAAATAAATATTTTTCCTATCGACAAAGCTTTCATGTAAAATATTTTTTCCCAAACAATCATCTGTCTACTTGGCCAACTTTTCACAATATACCTAATGCTGCAATGTAGCACGACTATCCCATTCGCAACTAAAAGCAACTGTATTTTGTAAATCTCAGTTGGGTTTATAACAACAAAGCTATATCTTTTAGATCTAGACATATTTTCCAGTCGTATCGCTTATAATCGATGCACGTTAATAGTCCTATCATAGTTTCATAAGATTTCTTTAGATAAATTGAATATGCAAGCAAAATTTATATGCATCAATGAACAGTCGCCATTCTTCGGGTTTGTGTTTACGTCCAAAGATTTTCATCAAACCGCTAATATCACTGCAGTAGGTAAGATTATTGACCAGAAAATTCCTTATCGCAATTATTGCAATGACTAATTTTAGTACTCTCGTCCAATAAATTCTAACTTTGCAATCTGGAGCCAAGTAACTCGGCTTTGACTTTACTTAAGTTCAAACTCGTATAGTTGAAAAATTTTACCTGATAGAAAAAATCAGAAAAGACAAATTTGAATTCAGAAGGACAAGTTACATACAGATTACATATTAGTGTTTGAGAACCAAAAACGTTGTTGATCAGTGTAATTGTGCAGGTATAAGTAATATTCCTTAATGTTATGTAGTGATAGTTTTCCCTAATATGAACTGGCATTAATATTGATAATTATATGTATGTATCGTTGCAGCCAAAATAATGAAAGCGCCCTTTTCGTCCTATTGTAAAATATGTAAGTTAAATCTACATTGTTAATTGCATATTGTTTAAAACAGCTGTTACAGTAGTCAGTTGCTACAATTAATTATGTTTCCGTTACACCACTCCGTCAGTGGAAGAAATTGACATTTTTCGTGTCAAATAATTATAGTAAACAACTAGCCATGCTTATCAACAATATTATCTAAAGACAGAGAAATTTAGTGTTATATAGAATTATGTTTAATATACGAACAAAATAAAATATTTTTGAATTGTAATTTTGTAATCATAATATATCCATTACTACCATTACCTCCCGCGCCGGTAATTACTCGATGGGCATCATGGATATAATAAAGCAGCTTTTATTTTAGTAATTTAGACAATATAAAAGTGGTTGTGTCTTCTCTGTCAGATGATGCGAGTTCTAAATCTTCTTTATAACCTCAATTAAATTTTATAGAAAAACATTTTGTTACTTTACCGCAAGCTATAACGAATTTTGAAACAAAAAATTTGCCTTTAAAGGAAAGCCTCTCAAAACTTTAAATAATCTGAAATTCATTTCCGGAAAATTTGGAGACAGCATATAATTAAAATTGTATTTGATAGTAACCTACATTGCATATTCCTATATGCTATTGCTATTGCATATCCTAATCCTTCAATTACTTTTTATAGCTACCACAGTAACTGCGTGTCGCACAGTAAAGTCCAGAAGTAAAAGTAAGAAGAAGCATTGTTTTTATCGGAATAATCATTGTTTATTAGTTTCTCTGTCAGCTGTAATTCTAAATTGCTTTTATACTTATTCCTGACGTCTTGTTCGATTACCTCTTGTAATATTTTTATTGTTCAGTTTATTGAGCTTCCTGGATTGAGCAAATGTTATGAATAGAAATTATAAAGAGGAGTGGATATGGAACTGCAAAACTGCAGCAGCACTAGAACTCGCAACTGACAATCTAATTACTGCAATAAATATGTAGAAGCTTCGGTGCATGAGCGTTGGACAGCAATATATACAGCGTGTTTGAACAGTATCTGAAAAAATAAACAGTATAAAACTAATATCACAAGAAAGGTAAATTAAAAAAAATACGATCATATATTAAAATAATTTTACCAAATTTTATTGAATTGGCCTGATACGTGTGTACAAGAAAAAAAAAGGACGCTGCAAAAATTTCGAATAGACATAAACAGAGAGTTTTTATCAAGTTGAATGATATGTAAATAAATGTTTATTGTACTCTATGAATGCATTTGTTTACGAAGCAGCTTTTCTGCTCTATGAATTGCACATTTGGTCTAATCACAAATATTCTATTTATAACAAGGTCGCACATTTACTACAGATTTTATTCATTTCGACCTGTTTTTTTCGTAGGAATCAGGTGTTTTTGTTTTTTTCATTATAGAAACTTTCAATATTAAAGTTCAACGACATATTATTACCTAATGATCTGGTAATTAATAATTTACTATTTGAGATCGCGTTCGTAGTTAATACTTTTTTTCTTTTCAAATAATTCGTGGTAGTCTTGAAGATGACTGTTTAATGAGAAACAGGACAAAAACTTAGAGTAGTAATGTCCGCAATTACTACCACGAGCTCCGGATGCACACTTCTGTGCGACGACAAAACTTATCATAAGCTGTGCCGCTGTGACAACACAGTCTGGACGATCCTCGATGTCTAAAATTTTCCATCCATCCATTTATGCGTTGCACTCGAATAACAGGGCCGGACTGAGATTGAAAAATATTATTTTCTCGTTTCTGCGTGGACATAGTCAAGTGTTCATTTTTTGGAATTTAGGTTTCCATGCCATTAGCTTTAACCTCTTTTATTTTCATAGCCTATTCAGTAGATATCCTGGATACTGTGTGCCATACAACAGACATCCCAAGCTGTATCTCTGTTACATACAATCCGATTTTCATCTGCCAGGTATCTACTAAATGAAATAGTGTGATAAATTACATGTTCGAGGCTTCATTTAGTCTTTTCAACACCGTCTTCCATTTCTGACTATAGTCAACTTTTTTCCAATTTCAATATTTTCAAATTGCTTGAATTTTAATTGTTTATTAAAGTATGATTCGACAACCATAAAAAAAGAGTCAGGGTCACCTCAATAACCTCAGAAACACTGCACAGCAGTTGTATAACTATAAATTGTCCAAAATAGCTAAAAGAGCTAGAAACCTCTTAACATAATTCAACCGACCAAAATCACAACAAAACTCTTTGACGCATGACAGCACCACAGCATGGAATACCTTATTGGAAAATTAGCTCTGGTTCGTTAACATTACACTAGGTACATTACACTGTATATAGCATTCAGATTTTAATTCTGTGCTGTACGTTAGAAAGAAGTGTATTATGGCCGTTTTATTTATATAGCAGTGGTATTACAAATCTTATGGGTATTTGATCAATTCATTTCACTTGTGATAAATTGTACGCAGAAGTATGTTTGACATAGACGCTTACTTAACTATCGACTTGGGAATTATACGACATTCTTACACTTCTTTGTAAAGTTTCTTGAAAAGAAGTATAATTTATTTAGTGCTTTGTAATATTTAGTCCTTGTGAAAGAGTATGTTTAAAAAGGTATTTTAGTCCGCATTTACTTCAGCATAAATCATGTTGTTTAAGAATCAGTCGTGTATCTTTCATTCAAATACAACTGAAGATGAAGAATTCTTTTTGTATGTTAAAATTTATTGTCCGCTCTACAAAAGAGACGTTTAAAAGATATATACACATTTTTGTAAAGTTGTACAAGTAATATTAAATGTATAAATTGTGTAATGCTGACTTTACCGTAATATATTCCGACATTTTGTTTTTTCTCTTGATTAATGATCTTTCCCAGTATAACATTTATCTTGAGATATTCCCTGAAAGCACTGTTTCTTAGATTGTTCTCGCAAGAGATTACGGCAATAAACATCACTATCAGATTTAGATAGTAAAGGGTGTCCCAACTGGAACTTGGGAATTTAAATTTCACATTATTTTCAAATAAGGTAACTTAGCAACCTAATATTTGGTATACGTCATCTAAAAACTTGTAAAAATCATCATGCAACGTTTCACGACTGAAGAACGTATCCAAATTGTTCAAATTTATTATGAATATGGTCGTTCCATTACGAACACAATTCGCCGACTACGCGTTGTTTTTCATCGGAATCATATTCCTAGCAATACGGCAATTAGGAATTTAATGGTAAAATTTGAACAAACTGGTTCTGTTCTCGATGTAAAGACACCACTACGTCCTCGTAACGTTCGGTCAATTGAAAATATCGCTAGTGTGAATGAAAGTGTTACCGAAAGTCCAAAAACTTCAATTCGTCATCGGTCACAGCAATTGGCCATCTCTGCAACGAATTTTAACAAAAGACCTTCGGTTACACGCATACAAGATACAGTTAACACAAGAATTGAAGCCCAGGGACCATCACCACCACCGTATCTTTGCCAATTGGATTTTGGAGCAAAATGAATTTGATGACGAATTCTGTAAGCGAATCATATTCAGTGACGAAGCCCATTTTCACTTAGGGGGTTACGTAAATAAACAAAACTGCCGCATTTGGGGGCGTGAAAATCCTCGAGAGATTATTGAAAAACCCATGTACCCAATACGTATCACTGTATGGTGCGGCTTCTCGGCCAATGGTGTTCTTGGGCCTTACTTTTTTGAGAATAATAATGGAGAAGCAGAAACTGTCAATGGAGAGCGGTATCGACAGATGTTGAATAACTTTCTATGGCCTCGTTTGGAAGATATGGAGTGGGGTTTCCTTAAGGATCAAGTCTACACAAATAATCCACAGACAATTGATGAATTAAAAAATAACATTCGTGCGGCTATTGGCGAGATTAACTTGCATATGTGTGATAAAGCAATTGAACATTTTAAAAAAAGAGTCGCTGTGTGCAATAGAAGTCATGGTGGACATTTATCCGATATTTTGTTCCACATATAATTTTAGGGTTTCTATTTTATGTTTACGTTAATAAATCGTTGAATTTCTAAATACTACGCATTTTATTTGGAATTTAAATCACCAAGTTCCTATTGGGACACCCTTTATAAGAAGTGAGGACTATGCTGTTAAGCAATTACCATTTAATAATTCTATTAATGATTGTACTTATCGAATCACATTATAAAATGTATTAATTATGTATTACATAATACAGTGCAGTGCGACTAACCCAGTAGCGTAGTGGCGTTAAATAATCTATTTATTAATTTTAGTTCATAGTTCTGGCGCATTGGATTGGGACTCCGCGTCTCTCTATACAAGATCATCAGTAGCGTCATTATTCTCACATTTCTGTTGTTCTTATACCTATATTAATGTAAGTCTGCCCCTTTAGGTCAGAGCGTTGAGTGAATAGACTCATGTTAGTTTGAAAACTGCACTTGTGCCCTTCATCAGAAGTAGAAGACTGGATGGCCTAAGAGCACCGTCTCTTTACAATGAAGTTATACAGATTTGTCACGAGGGAACCCACCATGTGTCGGTACACACCAGTAGTCAGAAACCCAATCTTTAATATGAGCAGCGACATAGCAATCACCAGAATCTCCTACGACAAACCCTACAAAGTCGTTTTGAATAGGGACGCGTGGAGAAATGGTGAAGGGAGAAAAGTGATGACCCAAAACTGGTATACAGATAGGTCAAAGGCAAGAAGTAACTCTGGCGTTGATGTTTACGAGGAAAGCGATGGTTACAAAGTCTGTGAACCACTTGGACAATACACCACTGTACTTCAAATTTCAAACAGAAATGTATGCTATACAAACCTGTGCGTTGGAAAGTCGTCAACTGCTAGGGGAAACGATTTGCATTCTCTCTGACAGTCAGGCAGCCTTAAGGGCTATAGCATCATTTCATATAGCCTACAGGCTAGTATGGGAGTGTTTACAAAACCTAACTGTTCTGGCAAATCATAACAAGGTCAACTTGGTGTGACCAGGGCATCGAGCTATAGCAGGCAACGAAACTGCAGACCAGCTAGTGAGCAAAGAGCGCAGTACGTGGTGCAATCAATGAGCGGACTGTAAAACAACACCAGTTAAATTGGAACCGTGTACCTGGACAAAGACACAGTAAGCGGACGATGGAACAACCGTCAAAACGATTAACTGCTGACCTACTTGCACTAAACAGAACTCAGCTGAGGGCAGTAACGTGTCTACTTACAGGACACGGCTGTCTAAGAGGTCACCTGCATAAGATGGGGATCTACAAAGATGAACCCTTATGTAGACTCTGCAATGAGAAGGAAGAAACAGCCTCCCACATTGTCTTCGAATTCCACACAACCACAAATCCACACTATCAATTAACACAGCTTGAAGCTAACAAGGATATTTTTGACATGCTGTATTGATTAGGTACTATACACACTTACTCTATAGGATATCCGGAAAATATAAGTATTTTAATGTATCTACAGTAATGGATATTAAACCTCACTCAAACTGCCATGTTCATTATTATTATAAAACAATATACGTGGCCCTTATGTAAAACATGGAATATATAAGAATTATGAACTAGTCGACTTAGAACTACCTATATACCTCTTTAAAAAAGAATCACTTACATTGATATTTGCAAGTTAAGGTATAAGCTGGTGCATCGGAAAATAACCTGATCGTTTGTACAAAACCTGTAGCCATGAGTGATCTGAAAATTTGAAAGTAGGTATCTAAATTATTTTCAACGTGGTCTATATTCCAACTTCTTTATTTTAAAGAAATACCTGATATATCGTCACAATTTAAGGTTTTACGCAAAAGTCCAAATAAGTAAATTTCATGTATGATAATCTAAATTCTTATGCTAAAATTGACGTTTGG
>SMLS01031136.1:0-12233 GCA_004785975.1 Popillia japonica | reverse complement strand
TTTTTTTTAAATAAGATTTGTAAAATTATAAAATTTTCCTGTAATATTCTATATTACATTACTTGTACTATTTATAAGTTTTATAGGATCGTATGTCCGGAACTATCCTTGAAGTTGATATTAATGGTATATGTAAGAGTATGTCTATCATAAAATAATAGCAATATTCCCCTTCCTCGATAATTCCCATAAAACGTTATGCTACCTACATTTTACTTTTATTACTTGCTAGTAGTTGGTAGGATGTTCTATAATTATCGCGAAAATCTTAGAAAATCCAGCAAAATTTTGTTCAAACACAATTTTCGTAGATTTTCAGAAACAATTCATTTAATTCAAACACAAAAATAATACTAATACAAAATCAATTATATAAAAAAATAAAAATTATACATAAACCTTTTTTTGACAACAAGGTAGAAATTGTAGAAATCCATAAACTGCAATGGTGACCATTAGGACAAACATAATCGCGCACACTATATACTCCATTTTCAATACGGGATGCTGAAGTATTAAAACATACAATAGACCCAGAAGTGAAATAATAGTTAGAGATATTGCCAAAAAATTCGATAGCCCTGGAATTAGTCCAATGGAAGATTAAAAATTGCATAAAGTTATATACGTGTCTACCTGGCCTGCTCTCCCTGATCTTTCTGAACGTAAGTAGTTTAGTAAATTCCGCTAACATAATAATACAAAGTATACCTCCATCCAAGTTGATGTTCGGCGTTGGAAATTTATTACTGAAGTACTTCGCCAAAACCATAATGGTTTCGGACACGAAAAACAATCCGAAATAATAACAATTCAGGTAGAGCAAGACTTCGAAAAACAACGGTGCATCCATACTGCTCACTTAGATTCAAATAACTGAGGTGTTTATAATTATCCTGTGTTTTGTTCGATCCGAAATTGTTTGCAATTAATAATCTCGAATATTTTTAGAAGTTTCAAGATCGCTAATTGCCATATTCATTTCGTGTACCTATTCGCGCTAAAGAGAGCGTCTTGTTATTTTTTTTAACATTGTTTTATTTTGGGAATGGAGAATAATAGACGTCTTCATTAAAAAAATATATTTAATAATATTCGGTTTTCTTACAGCACGGGAAAAATGTTAGAATACCGAATACTAACTCGGCGAAATACAGTGCCATCGTAATTGATGATATTATATATTCCATTTTTGTTGTACCTATCTGCCAAACAAGTAAGTATAGTGTGCAGGCAAATGTGACCGATATGAAGAGTACCCCTATAATGACCGCTATCACTGAAATGTAAAAAAAATGCTGTATAAATTTCTGCTTGAATTGGTTTGCAGTTTTTTTGCAAATTAATTTTTTTAAACGAATATGTAACAACTCCGATTATTACCTCAATTACACAAAAGAAAATAGGAATGGTATTGTTTCAATACACTGCCATGTAAAATTAATGCAACGCCAAAAATGTTCCAAAACTTTAAAATCCAATTTGATGGTGATTTTTTTTAGTAAGAAACAAGAGCCATAAACTGTAGAACAAGCTCTATTTTTCAATATTACATGGTAAGTATATATTATAGAGCATTCCAACGCTAGTATTCAGTACGTATTGACATTGTTGCCACGACTAATTTAGTTTGGCGATTTTGGTTGGTCATTAATGAATGACAAGATATTTGAAATACTTTTCGATTAGAATCTTATAAAATCGGAAGCTGCCAAATGAGTGCGACGTTTAAAGTGAGGTTAATTACGTATTGATTGTGGTGTAATTTAGTTTATTAATTTACGAACATAATTAACAATTTTTGGTGCAAATCGGGGGGAGTTTTATCGCCCCCTAAGTTCATTCCTCCAGATAATGATAAAGACGACCATTTTACAAGTTTCTCGGGAATGGATACCTCGCGTTAAACAAAATCAGATGACAATTCACATCGGTTTTCGAAACGATTTCGACATTTGTCAAAGTTATATTTACATAAATGTTCTGGAGTTACACCAGCACTGCCAACTGCAAACATATTAGTTGATCTGGTACCATTGCGTTGAAATAAAAGGAGATAATTTATTACAAATTGCTTAAGATAGTAAAAGATGTATATATTATCCCATAAGAGACAATACTGAAATAGGATTGTTCGATAACTAGGTACCTACGTTGCCTAGCACACAGATGACGCTAATTCGGAGAAATCTTCTTTACCCACACTCTTTGCGCCGTTCTATAACCGTCGTAGAAATCTGGGTCCACCATTACACTCCCGAAGCCAAAAAACAGTCCAAACCATGAACACACAAAGATTTTTCCGCCATCAAAGAAGACAAAAACGGTTTAGACATCAGTAAAGGTTATGGCAACTGTACTTTGGAATTCTCGTCGAATTATTTTGGCGGACCAATTAGGAAAGGGGAAAACAATCAATGGCGAGTGTTACGCCAATCTGCTGCAACTATAAAACGACAAAATCCAAGAGGAACCCCATTTTCTTTGTTAAGTTACGTAGCTATCAAACAATCCTGGTATAAATAACGTAAAATTATTCTTTTTGCACAATCATCATCATATGGTTATCGATAAAAAGGCTGATAGGATTAAGTGTTATTAGCACCGATTAATTACAGATATTAGCTGAGAATACGATATCGGTCGCGGGATTTTAGCTCGAATTAGATCCTCGTTTGGAACTGACCTATACAGGATGGATAGTCAACGCTTGTCATGCATTCAACCTGTTTGATTTTATGTATTTATTTGTATGTTTTTTTTTACCGCTGAGTAATATAGAAGCAATTATTACAAATGACTAAAATAACTGTTTTGATCTCAGCCATTCTCAGCATAAATTTGTTTTACCATAGTATCAGAGAGAGATATGTATAGACTGCAAGGAGTCAGCAGTTGCATAAGTAATAATAATTTTGTTTCAGAAGAACTAAATACGCTAATTAAAAGGCCGCATTCTATTAATAGAAATAAATTTTCATTTGTGATATAAGTAAATATCTACACGGCATCGCTTTTGCAGCTTGATTAAATGAAGTATGTACATTAGGTGCAATGAACGTTCTAAAATTAGTACCCTATACGTGCATTCTGTATATACATACCTTTTCTATGTTCCCTAAGTTTTTTATAAATTAAAATTTTCAATAGATCTGTTACAACCATAGTCGCTACAACTATAACATCGCGAGTTATGTATTCCGGCGTCTCGTAATTCGGACTAAAATATTTAGCAATTACCATCACCGGATGGCAAATCACTGCTAATAAATAATAATAACCGTTCAAATATAATAACACGTCAAACATGAGGATTGCGTCCATATTAAAAAGATTAATGTTTATGCAAACATACAAAACGAAATAAATAAATTGCCCCTTTAAACTTAAAACGAGCTATTTTTACCGCGGCTATTTTTAAGTCCAAAACGAAACTTTTGGTTGCATAAGTTCTTCATCCGTGACGGAAAGTTGGCTGTTATATTCAAACTGTACGTTTTCCCCTTATTATCTTTTTCTGTCCCAGACGCCATGTGATATTTGTTTACAGAGCATGGTCCCCCTATGGATTAGCGTGATTATTAGTTTGCGACCATTAAACATGAAACCGTTCAATGCTAATGGAATAAAATATTTATGATGATACCTACGTGTATATGATATTCTATTTTTAGAGCCGGGAAATAGAACACATCATAAAACTTAAAACTGTTCGAATAGCATAAACGTGTCTGAAAAGCATATAGTGCTCTCTTGTGATCTAAAAAAATTTATACATGCATATGTGTATACCAATCTATAAACACAAAATAATGTAATTTAGAATGTAAACAAATGCTTGTTTTAAAAATCAATTTACACCACCTACACGACTATTCATGAGTAAAAACTTAAATTATTGTGTTTACACAATATATCTACTATAAACGTAATAATATTACTGGGCGAATATTAAGTAAAAGAAAGTGAAATCCCTCAATTTGACATTCAATTTTTTTGTAGTACTTTTTGATTTTTTTTATAAAAAAGTTTACCTCCACCTTTCTTATCTGCGTTTCCACAGTTTTTACCAATCTCAAGTTCCAGATTCCTGGCACCACATACCGCTTCTGAAACAAAATTGAGAGCCCCTTTATGTGGGTATCTCTCCTAATCCTGCTATTATTGGTGTGTGGTCTGTTAAAACCCGAATTGTGTCCTGATGAATCATTTCCTCACCAAGACGCCATCGATAACCCTACAAGGCAAATGTTCATAATAATTTAAATAATATTTATTGATGCATCACATCGGGTTTGATCAAGCTCGGCAATGCTAATGCGTCATGTATAACAATCAAGCGAAATCCGAAAGATTATGCACACGCTGAAGATGAAAGGGGTGAAGTTGATTTTCTCTTAAAGTTTGCCACACGGTAGACCGCGCTAAATCTACTGTACACGCAATTTGCCTAGTGCTCACAGATAGATCAACTTCTACCATATTCAAAATTTCCTCTTCTGCGTCTACATTCCTTTGATTACCACCGCCACGTCCTTGCTGAAGTTTGGCGCTGCCGGTATCTCGCAATCGTTGCACTACGTTTGTGAATGAGGTTGATGCTGGCAACTGGCGATTAGGAAATAAATTGGCGTATCGTCGACGAGCAGCTCTTGCGTTTTGTCTATATTCTCCATATGTAAGACCCATATCACTTAACTCATTGTTTGTATAATGATAAGGCATTTTCACAAAGGTTAAACAAAAGTCACACGACATTAAGTAATAAACTGAAAATACTCATAAATTCTTATAAAATACATTTAACGGAACTATTAACTGTAAATTAATGTAAGTAGGTATACGGTAAACGACTAAAAATACTGGCAAGAAAGCACAATGCATTAATCACTGCAAACTGATAGACTAATGATGTTGAAGTAGCAAGCGAGATCGAATAATCAACAGCTGTGCGTTTATAGGGATTAATGTGTAGCTCAGCAGAAAGTCGAATTCATCAATGACCTACCTCAATAATATTGATTTCTTTTAGTGCTATCGTACTACTGACGATATCATAAAGATCGGCTATTCACTTTTAACGCGTAAAGGCCCACCTAAAAACATTTGCTGATTTTTTTAATAATTTTTTTTTTGGTTTTGTTCTGTTTCCTATGTTATATACAACTAGTATTTCAATTTTGTAAGACAAGTATCCGAACACCCTGTATAGTGTTTGCACCTGTAACAATTTGTTAAATGAGTTTAAAAAGAAATCAGAGCTGTCCTGATGACGACAGTAGAGGAACTGCCGAAACGTCGGGTTAAAAAATCCTACAAACGATGGAAATAGCCCATCCAACAATTTCAGACATGCAATAATATGATGAATAGGTAGCTCTTAAATTTACGTTTTTTTAAGAAAAAATAGTCTAATAGGCGGCGAGTGCTTTTTTATGCGGGTAGGTAACGCGTTCATTGCCTGTGCACAATTATAACTGAAACTCCGTTTAAAGTAGTGAGAACGATGTGCGGGAATATCTATCAAATCCTTTTTTCTAATGTTAATATGGTGCACATCTGTTCTGAATTTAATTTAAATTTTATGAACAAAGCATATGACATGCAACCTTCGATTATACACATTTAACCATAATTAATCTGTCAATTTACGAGAGATGTGTCCGCCTTTCCAATCCCAAATTTTCTGCAGAGTTCTTACGAGGCAGCGCTGTACCATCTATTTGAAGCTTAATAAAATCATTACTGCGTACGCAGTTAGAGAGGAAGAAAGTAAAGTTGTATAGTCATTAAAGTTTGCTCAATAAACCTGTATTTTCCCACCATCACTTATAGGAAACAACAGCGTAAGATTACCTTCGAGGTAATGTTGTAATAGGACCTAGAAAACGCATTTACACGCACAAAACTATACTAATACAGTGGTAGTCCTACAAGAAATACGGCTTGGAAGCCACTGCAGCTGTTCCTATCACAAATAAATGAAAACATAGTAATGCGGATAGTCTTGTTGGTAGAACGATAGAAAGCTTTAAAAAAATGTATTTATGTATTATTATAGTTAAGCTAAGAAGAAAAATCAAGATAATTTTAATGACTTTTATTTATGTCATTCCCTGACATAAAACAATATAGTAAATAACAAATTATCCTTATTAGGTGGAATGAAGCTTTTATGAAGTGTCAATCACACAGCTAGAGATAAAATTAACTACAAATCTGTATTATGTGACACACATTTAAGTAGAAATCAATTATAAAAAATACCAAGTGCTTATCAGTAGTAGTTTCACATTAGCTATTATAATTTTCTAATATATTATTTAGAAAAAAATTGAAATAAATTAAGACGCATAATTTAATACTAAGCCAAATTCCGTTACATCTGTGTAAGAAATTTATGTTATTATAAGAAAAATAATTATTCAATGAAAACTACTTAAAAATTAGAACAAAATTAAAATATGCGATTAATAATTCAATCCACGTCCATGTTGTCCTCATTCTGTTGTTGATTAGAATGGTGGTTCTGTGACGCGTCCTGTTGGTTTTGATTTTCAGCGTTTTTTTGATCGGAACTCTGGGCGTCGTTGGATTGTGCGTCTTTAGGAGGAGACGCTTTTGGTGGGGACTTATTTAGAATCGGTTCAACGGCAGATTGGAAATTATTAAATTCCTTTTCAACATCTGCTATTTTGATTTGTGGATCTTTATCTCTTTGCGGATTGTTTAGAAAGCCACTGCATTTGTTGACGTACTGCCAGTAACGGTCCATGGCTTGTTGCAACTGAACTAGATCCGCTTCCGTTAAATGAGCATACTTGGGATCTTTGGTAGCGACGGCAGTAATTGCTTTGCTTTTCACCTGCAAGACTCTCCTGAACTCCTCTATCATCACGGGTAACCTCTCGTATTCGATTCGTCTTTTTTCTATTGGATCACCTTGGATTTTCAAATCATTTAATTTATCTTTGTAAATTTGCTTTTGACAATCTTCGCCTTCTTCGTATAACCAAGTTTCCATTTGATCTAGCGTTTTAATTAAATTTTCACGAACAGCCTCAGTTGCATACAATGCTAGCTCTTCGTGAGATGATAATTTATTTCTAAGTTCGTATACGTATTCCTCTAGAGCGTTTCTAGCATCTACGCGTTCTTTTTCTTGTTTATCATCTGGAAGAATAACAAGTGAAGAATGAACTATTTCTAGTGAAAAATAGATAAAATTTGTGTAAATTGAAGCGCTACATACTCGCCCTCATCTGGCCTTCCTTTTCTCTTCGATCATTCATTTTATCAACAGAAAGTCCCAATGGATTGATTGCATCTACCGTTAAATGAATCACTTTCTTCGTAGGCTTTTTCTTCTTCTCCTTGTTTTCCTAGAAAACAAAAAAAAGGTTGCAATCTAGGTGCAAATCTAGTATAAAGTATTTAGAGCTCATTTCTAAATACTTCATTTCACAAACATAGACACAACACAGACATATGACAGTGGAACATAGGATCGTCGAATGGAAGGAGAAGGTTTGAACGAAGCTATAAGAGCTGGGACCAGGTATAATGCGTACCCGGTCGAACCAGTTCATAATTTTCTTCGTCCAGCCGTTGCCTACCTCGGGTGGTGGTGCTGCGGCCGAATTAGCATCCGCCGGGGGCTGCTGTTCGGCGTTCTCTTCTGCAGATTTGTCTTCCTCCATTGGTTCGGATTCAACGATCTCAGTGCTATCGACGGTAGCCCGTTTTATGTCCAATATACCATTCACGTTCATACTAAACGTCACCATGACGACTTGATCCCTTCCATCCGCTGTAGGTTTTACATTTCTAATAATCCATTTACCTAAGAAATAAAGTCACATAAGATCCCACCGTTAGGGTAATAAAAAAATCCTTACCTATTTCTTGATCCATATAAGGAACCGGATTAGCATAGTGAGCTCTAATTTCAAAAGCATCACTTCTTTTTAGGGTAATCTTTCTCGACAGCGGAAATTTACAATTGACTTCATATAGAATCATGGAATCTGTCACCCTTCCACCAATGGAGTCGGTCACATCAATAGATATCGGATAGTTTATTACATCTGATACACCGAAATCTTTCACTCGAACTGCTGGAGACAATATCGCGCATTGCAGGGCGCAACCGCGGCTCACAGCTTCATCTTGGTTCAGTGTCGTGCTGGGAGTGCAGCCGAAGACATCCTTGATGATGTTCTTAATGGCTGGAATACGAGTAGAGCCGCCAACGATTTCGACTGATTGTATATCTTCTTTTTTCAGGCCTATAATCAGATTAAATTACTAAAAGTTCATTTTTATTATCTTATTTATGAATTATATCCGTTCGAACAACCTTTAAATAAAACCCTCACATTTTTTACGCAAAATCATAATCACTTTAGCGCAAATATCAATTCGGTTGGTGGTTTTCCTGATTTACGGAAAAAACATTTCCGTAAAAAAATTTGTAAGTAAACCACAAAATATCATTCAAACGTAAACACCAAATCATTTTTTATATCCTCCCTAACAAAATTGTGAATTTGTACGTACCTGACTTAGCTAAACACTCTTCCAACACCAATTTAATCTTCTCGAAAAAGTCCCGACACATCTCCTCCATATCGACCCGTTTCATCTCGCCATGAACATCTTTGTCGTTCATAAAGCATTCAATATTGAGCGGCAACGTGGTGGAATTCACGGACATCTGCTTCTTCAATTTTTCCGCTTCGGCAAGTAATCGGATGTAAGCCCGAGGATTTTGCGAAGCATCTATCTTATACTTCTTTATAAATTCGTGCTTAAAATGTTCGGCCAGGGCGAAGTCTATGTTCCGTCCGCCCAAATTCGGATCGAAGGCGCACGACAACATCGCCAATTTGCCTTTGTTAAATGCGCATATCGACACCTGCAGTGACGATTGTCCGCAGTCGACGAACACGACATTTCGAGGTTTCTCTTCGGGAAGAGGCAGATCTTGTTTGTATATACCGTATGCGAGGGTGGTAGCAGTGGTTTCGTTTAATAAAGATAATACATTTAAATCTATAATTAAAGAGAAATGTGTTAATTGAGAGAAGAAAGAATTTTAAAATATGTGGAAAATTTCATCTTAAATATTTTTAATTAGAGAAGATTAAATGACTAAATGATATCGAAGGCTTCCACGGCCCGAGTCTCTATAATGAGTGTTTCCGGGAGTTGACCGTGGCATGGTTAGTAAAATATATACAGTACAAAATAAAAAAAAATAAAATCCACAAGATATACAATAAAGTCGACGTTTCGCCACTAATGTAAGCAGCTTCTTCAGGAGCAAAGAGGTCCCTCTTTGCTCCTCGTCGTCGAGTTTATTGTATATCCTGTGCATTTTATTTTTATTTTGTACTGTATATATTTTACTAACCACGACACGGTTAACACCCGGAAACCCTCATTATAGAGATTAAATGACGTCAATCTTGTAAATAACCCAAAATATAAACGTTGAATGAAAGAATTTACGTATACGGGAAATTTTGGCAGAACATTGGTATTTCAACAGTCTGTGCCGAATGAGGTAAGTTGCAACACGAAATTATTTTCGTATTTTATCGTGCATTGAATATTATTTGAGATTTCTATTTCAGGTAAAAAAACTCGCAAATTCTCCAGATGAGTGCTCGTAAACGTGGAAATACAGCAGACGAGATAGCGACTTAGTTACATACACTACCGTTCAGAATTGTATGGACACTTCCTATTTGATGCAATATTGGCTTCCTTGATTAATTTAAATAAAACAATTACAAACAAAATATTTGTTAATCTACAACTTGGAAGAAAACATAATAATAACAATAGAAAACATAAATTGTTCCAATCTTTCTGCAATATCGTCCAGAGGTAGTTGTTTCCATGTTGGACATTCTCTTCTAATTGGTTTACCAAGATCATCCCACAGAAGCAAAATTGTGTCACGTCATTACTTTTAATATTCCTTCATTTTCTACATCAGTGAGGTAGTTTCTGCACAATAACGATCGGGGATCGTTATCGTGCATCAACTCAAAACTGTTGCCTATTAGGCGCAATCGTGATGGTAGAACATGTTTTTCTAAAATCTCGCAATAATTCTCATTCTTCGTTATGCATTCAATGTTCACAAGAGTCCCCACAAGGTGTTCCACTTAGCAAAAAGTCGCCCCCATACAAGAATGGAACACCACCCTTCTTAATTGTTGGCATAATATACTTTGCAGCATTTCCTCATTGATAAATGTCTTGCGGTGTTGACCAAACACTTTCCTATTGTCAAATTGTCCAGTTTTTGTGAATATTTGCCCACTGTGCTAATGGATATCTTCCTGATCCGTTTCGGCCATAATTTCAGGGGGCGTTAATCGTCTATTTGCTTTACTAAGCGATTTTTTTCGTTCAACCTCACTTCTGGATGTGGTTCGAGGCCGTCTTGGACGTTTTCTGATGGCAAGTGTTCCACTTTGCTTGAAACGATCTACAGTCAAATTTATCGTGCTTTTTCTGCAATAAATCACACCCTCTCTAGAATTGGAACTGGAACTGCGATTTCTAGATGAATCTTCTCGAAAATGTTCTCCAACGTCACCACTACCAACTACATATATCACTACCACAAACTACACTGTGTAATTCTACTACTGAAGATGGCAACTTAGTGCTGAAATACGCGTCTTGTGCTAATAGTGTTAGTGGGGTGCTGAAGAATATTTCCGACAAGACTCAACCCACACGCAAATATTCCACGATTTGGCAAAGTAATATCTCAATTTCATTATTTATCAACTGGTGTTCTTTAAGTGCACATAGTATTTTGAGCGGTAGTGTATGTACATATATCTCTCTAATAGTTTATTTTGAAACATTTCTCTGTTGAAGAGGTGTAAGTGTATTAAGAGTAGGTCTTAAGTAGGAACTAAATAAAGACAAGTTACTATTAAATTATAAGTAGGTCAAAATTTAAGAGATACTCTGTTTAGGGATTGAGGCTGAGTGATTTAAATGTAATATGTACTCTGCAAAAAAATCGAAGTTCTGGTAAAATATTTTCGAAAAATTACACATACCTACTTTTAATCAATTTTTAGTGCAATTAAAATTAAAGAACCACTTCAAATCTCATAGTAAAACCAACAATTTCATAAAACTCAATAACAGAAGTTACCAATATCTAACCATGAATATTTCTTATTTAATTACTTAAAATTATCTGAATAAAAGCATGAATACAGTAATATCTACCAACTTTATAACCATGACTAGTTTCTATTGCTATATATAGTGGAAGCATAAAAAAACAAAACTTTATGACTTTTGCAGCAAAACAAGGTCATAGATCAAATTCTTTCTGAACATTTTCCAAAATCTATCATCCAACAACAAAAATCTTACCTGCAATAGCTGCAGCATCTAAAATAGCTTGTCTTTCCTTAATAGTAAAATATGCAGGAACTGAAATAACACAATCCTTCACAGGTGTTTGTAAAGCGGTTTCAGAAATATCTTTTAATTTTGTAAATAACATCGCTAAACATTGTTCTGGCGTGAATATATGCTCCTCATCCAAATAGCGAACCTAAAACCGCTACTTCAAGTAAAAACGTATTTTGATCTAACAGTGTCCTTCACCTTTATTCCTAAAGAACCGCCTTCCATCTCTACCATTTCATATGGTAAATGCTTTTGCTCGAATGTAACCTGTGGATCTCTGTATTTTCTGCCTAGTAACCTTTTGAAGCCGTATATTGTATTAGCCATATTCGTAACTTGTTGGTTCTTCGCTGCCACACCAAGGACACGGTTCTTTCCGGAAAATGCAACACATGCCCTAACAAAGCCATGGCAATGAGTATGCTCATAAAAGGTAAGGATTTATATTAGTCATGAATAGAAAGGAAATATAATAAAAGCAGGTTCATTAACATTTTGGACAAATTAAATGTTGTGAAAATGTGTCAGAGGATATTTATATATTTCAATTAAAAAGTGGATTTATATTTAGGCAGCTGAGAAATACTCACGGTGTGGCTCGCAAACTGTAATCATTTGCAATAGTTTCGATTCCTCCCGCTTTGGCTACCGCAACATAACACGATTCGTTGCCCAAATCTATTCCAATCACTGACATTGCAGCCATAGTGCGATTTGTATTTTATGATTCGAGAACCGGACAATTGTTTGCAGTGCGATACACAGAGATAAATGCA